>QLOD02000016.1:15687780-15714909 GCA_003260245.2 Sideroxylon spinosum | reverse complement strand
TTTTGGTTTGGGGTGGGGGGGGGGGGGGGGGAGGGGGGGGAGGTCTGGATTGCCCAGAGCAAATTATAAACTACAATCACTACAATCAAAACTTCTTAATCCAAAATGACAACGTAAATATTATACAATGATGTATTGAGAAGCATCAATACAAATGCATGTCTTGTAGTAGATCTTTTATCTATGGTGTCACTCAGCCACAGGACAACCAGGCAATCAGCTACAGTGATGCAATTTGTCATAAAAACTTCTTCTCAGAACACTAGATTTTATTCACGCAAAAATAAAAAGAGATGATCATCATCATCTGTAATGGAAAAGAGCATGAAAGTTTTCACTACATTCAGTGACTCTTGTCCCGACCCCATAAACAAATTGCCGCACCTAGGCAAAGTGAAGGCAATAATTGATTCAAATCATGTAAAAATATTTGCCTTGCTGTCAGATTTCCTTGCACCTGCATACTTCCAAAGATCCAAGTTCCTTTACTCAACTTCAACTACACATTGTGTAAAATGTTAGATTAGGAAAATAGAATTTCGTAGAATAGGAAACAGAATCGGATCTTTTACTTTGATTTATTTTCTTTGCTTCTCAGTATAGGATTGCAATCCTTACCTACTGTGTACAGGACTCCTATAGTATATATATACATACATAGACAATCCAATTGGGTGTTCATTCTTCATCTCTTGTCATGGTATTAGAACTGAGATCCTAATTCTCTGTATTTTTTTGGGTTCTTGTGTCCATATCAAGAAATCCTAATTCTTTGGTTCTTGTGCCTGTATCAAGAACACTAACCATCAGAAATCCTACTCAGACAAAACCCACATCAGTCATGATCTTCAGCGCTCCTAGAACTCCTTTGTCGACCATCGATTGACCCAAATGGACCTCCTCCGCCGCAGCTGTTCTCTAACCATCACAAGCACCACCACTAATCTAATGACAAATATTGATGATAACCATCTCAAAACCCTCAATTCAATCTTCTCCGCATGATCTCCTTCATTTTCTCTCCTTTTCCCTCAGATTTCTTTTTTATTTAATAAATTTTCTCAGAAAACCCTTGATTTTTCCAGCAGACAATCACTAGAGATAGTATGCCAACAAAATAGCCTTGATCTTCATCCATTGCCCCAGGCAGGCTCCACTAGTGCCAACCTTACTTTGATATCACTGACCTTGCTCCGAGGACGTCAACTTCCTCTGGCAACCTCATCCACGTCATTCCATCCTAGCTAGTCTCCATCGCTTTCAGGAGCCTAAAGCCTACTCTTTTTTTTCTCCCTCTCCCAAAGTTGGATTATTTTATTCCAAACTCGGATTGATTAGCCTACTTGAAAGTTGGACATCCTATTCCAGCAGGGTCATCCTATGCCAGAAGGGGTTATCATATTCCAATTCTCCTATTTATTCTATGGCCTCTGAATCAAGTTCCATCTCTAGTGCTCTTTAAGTGGAATCCAAGCCAACTAAGTCCACTAATTGGCTTAATCATTTAATATCCGACAGGTGAATCAAAAGAACTATCTCCAGTAATCAAAGGCAACCAAGATTCAATTAACCGAACTTGGTAAGCATAAACACCTCAATGAAACTAGCATTATCCAAGAATACCAACGAGACTTCAATTCACGATGCAAATATTGTAAGCCTTTTATGGAACTCTTTGGAGGCTGAGGTTACAAATACGTGTACCCATCAAGATACCCGTAAGGAGTTTTGGCATTACATTCAATAGCGGTATTCCAGTGATCTCAGTTGCATCTATAATGTCTTGAGTAATTTTTTCAAGTTCTAACAATTGGGTAAAACTCTCATACAGTATGCATAAGGAACAAAATTTTCTTCAACTACTATCAACTGATCTTATTGATATGTAGAAATAAAAACAGCAAATGGTTGCTTTTAAGCTCCTTGCTGGCCTTGATCCAAAGTTTGAGCTGGTTAAGGATCAAATACTACGTGGAGCTTCCCTTCCTTCACTTGCTGAGACATATTATTGAGCTCTAATAGTTGCTTCTCAAAATTATCCTTCAATTAAGCCTGATCTACACATTTTGCACTTGTCGGTCAAATTGGTATTTCTGATGTGCCTCACCGTTGCGATAATTGTAGTAGAGAATACAATAATAAGGAAAAAGAATCTCGGCCAAAGTGCACCTATTGTGGAAAGATTGGATATCTCCGTGAAAAATGCTGAAAATTACATGGTAAGCCAACTCATATGGCACATGCAGCAACCTTTGAGACAACTATTTATACAAATGGGGCTAATTGCGCAGGTGCTTAATCTAAACAAGTGAAGTACTATAAGTTCCTTCAATATTAGGCATCTATTCCTACTTCTTCTCTTGCATAACGAGCTAACCTTGTTGGCTTCCCTGCCTTCTTACAGCTTGGGTTTTTGATTCTAGTACTTCACACCATATGTCGATGACACCTAGACTACTTTCTAACATTCATTATATACCTACTATTGCTCTTGTTTCTACAACTAATTGTTCCAATAATCCAGTTAAGGGAATTGGCACAGCTTATCCATTTCCTCCTTTACCTTTGTCTCTTGTCCTACGTGTACCTTATTTTTCAATCGCATGTTTATTAGTAAACTGACTAAGCAATTAGACAGTTTGCTTCCCCAATGAATATTCATTGTCATCAAGGTCATCCTTCTCTTGCTTAGTTAAGTCTATCGTTCCTAGTTTATTAAAATTACAATTCTTAAATTGTAAGTCGTGTCAGTTGAGAAGGCATCATCATGCTTCCTTTTCCCTCGAGTTAATAATCATTGCATTTCTTTATTTAGTTCATTTAGATGTTTAGGGTCTAACTCATGTCCTCTCCTAATTTGGTTTTCAATACTTCGTTACACTTGTAGATGATTTTTCAAGGATCAATTGAATTTATTTAATGAAAAATCATTCAAACTCAATGTGACATGCTTATTAAAATTCTTCGTAATGATAGCCCTAGGTGTTAACCATTTTGTCTTATACCACCACTCTACTCTTGGAAGAATATAAAATGACATTGTTATCATAAATGATGATACACAAGGCATCACAAAGCTAAAGTCATTCCTCCAAAGTGAGTTCATCCCTAAGGATTTGGGGTCACTAAAGTACTTCTAGGTATTAAGGTAGTCTGATCATGAAAAATGATTGCCCTCTCACAGAGAAAGTATATTTTGCACTTGCTGTTTGATACAAATATGCTAAGCTCTAAATCAATAGACAGTCCAATGGATCCTAACATGAAGCTCATTGCAAATAAATGGGACTTGTTAGATAATCCCAATCAATATAGAACATTGGTCGGAAGTTGAACTGTTACATTTCATTTGTTATGAGTGTGATTAGTCAATTCCTCAAATCACCTTGCACTAGTTATTAGGATTGTTAGAAATTATCCCTTATTGGCTCATAATAAAAATTACTTGTCTCATATAAGTGATGTATTACCCTCACCATAACACTTACGTTTTAAGAATGAGACCCGTACACTTATCTGTTGTTCAACTTTCTTAATAATAAAAAACAGTGAGAATGTTTTTGAGAATTCTTTTCTCAATTTCTTGACTTCCACAACTAGGTTGTTTGTGATTTATACATATACAAAATAGACTATTGAGATTTCCTATAGGCTAGACATATCTCCCTGTATTAACTACGGATACATGAATATATACCTTCCTAGAAAAATACATTAATAATATCAATCAATAATTACTGCTGAAAGACTTTTCTATTTTCTAACACCCCCAACCTGGCTTGAAGATATCTTCCATAGTCAGCTTGCCCATTAAAATGTCAAATTGCTTCTTGTGCAGTCCTTTAGTAAATACATCAGCAATTTGTTTGATAGTTAGGATGTATGGCATGCAAATTAACCCACTGTCAATCTTTTCTTTTATAAAGTGTTAATCCACTTCTATATGCTTTGTTGTGTCATGAAGAACTGAATTGTGAGCGATTGAAATCTGCCATGTTATCATAGTATAACCTCATAGGCAGTGAATTCGAAACTTGTAACTCTTCTAACAATCTTTTAATCCACATAATTTCACAAATATCATGAGCCATTGCCCTAAATTCAGCCTCTACACTGTTTCTAGTAATCACATTTTGTTTTTTACTTCGCAGAGTAACAAGGTTTCCTCCAACAAAGGAACAGTATCCAGATGTAAATCTTCTATCTGTTAAACTTCTAGCTCAGTTGGCATCGGTGTATGCTTCAATTTGTAGATGTCCACGTTTCTTAAATAATAAGCCTTTTCCAAAAGTCCCCTTCAAATATCTTAGAATTCTGTAAACTGCTTCAAAGTGCTCCGACCTATGTGAATGCATGAAGTGACTAACCATACTTACTACGAAAGCTATATCCAGTTGTGTATGAGACAGATAAATCAACCTTCCAACAAGTCGTTGATATTATTCCTTGTTCACTACACTTTTGGTCTTAGCAAGTTGTAGTTTTGTGTTGAGTTCTATTGGTGAGCATACCTGTTTCCCCGAGCAAGTCCAATACATATTTGCGTTGATTGACAAATATACCTTCCTTAAACGTAGCAAACTCCATTCTGAGGAAATATTTTAACGCACCCAAGTCTTTAATCTTAAATTCAAAAACAAGTCTTTCTTCTAGTCTCTTCAGTTCGGCAGTATCATCTCCTGTCAAGATAATATCATCCACATAAACAATCAAAACAATTTTACCTTCGCTTGAGTATTAATAAAACATGGTATAATCTGCTTGACTTTGACAATATCTGTGACATCTTACTGCTTTGCCAAAGCGTTCAAACCAAGCTCTCGATGACCATTTGAGACCGTATAATGATTTTCTTAATCTGCAAACTTTATCTATACCAAGTGTTTTTTTGAACCATGGTGGCAGATTCATAAAAACTTTCTCTTCTAAGTCTCCGTTAAGGAATGCATTTTTTACATCCAATTGGTGTAAAGACTAATGGGAATTCACAGTAAGGTACAATAACACTCGAATTGAGTTTATTTTTGGCTACAAGGGCAAAATCTCTTGGTAGTCGATTCCTTAGGTTTGTGTAAAACCTTTTGCAGCAAGCCTCACCTTGTACCTTTCTACACTGCCATCAACTTTGCATTTCACTATAAAAACCCATTTACACCCAACAGTTTTCTTGTCCCTTGGTAAGTCAATTATCTCCCATGTGCCATTCTTCCTCAAAACGTTCATCTTCTCAAGTATTGCTAATTTCTAATTCAGATCACTTAGTGCTTCCTGAATATTTCTTGGCACAAGAAGTTGAGAAACATTTGAAGTAAATGCTCTATGACTATCATAGAGTTTTTGGTAGGAAATATATTTGGCAATGGGATATTTAGTGCATGCTTGGGTTTCTTTTCTTATGGCAATTGGAATGTCAAGATCTGAAGCCGAGATGGGAGCAGGAGATAAAATAGGAATAGAATCAGATAAAACAAGAATGGGAGAAGAGTTACCTGAAATTTTCAAAGAGCCGTTGTTCTAGGATTCTGATTGATCTTGCACTGCGATAATAGGAAGATCTTTATTTATTTCAGGGATCCTCTTTCTAGTATAAACCAGAAGGTCCGAATTAGAATTATATTTATCCTTTTGTAGTACTTCCATCTCTGTTGGTAAAAAACCATTTATGCCAATATCAATGTCAACTATTGTATTGAGTGAAGGTGTAGATTTTTCCCAAAAATTATCTTTATCATTGATTTTCTCCCCCTAAAGAAAATGTTTGGTAAAGAATGGAGTATTTTCTAAAAAAGAGACATCCATACTAATATGGAAAAAAACATTTTGAGGGTTAAGACATTTATACCCTTTTTGGTTAGAAGCATATCCTAAAAAGACACATTTTTCAGCTCTCAGATCTAATTTAGATCGAGATTTACATGGTATGATAAAAAAAGCTGTGCAACCAAAAATTTTTAAGGGAAATTCCAAACTAATTTTGAATTTTAGAAATTCCCTTCTTAGGCAAAATCTAATAGAGTGCTATACTATAGAACACATGTAAGCATCCGGTTGATCAATTAAGATGCAGTCAAAATAGCATCTCCCCATAAATATTTTGAAATATTCATATAAAACATTATAGCACGAGCTACGCCAAGCAAATGTTTATTTTTTCGTTTGGCTATTTCATTTTGCTGAGGAGTATCACGACTTGATGATTGATAGGAAATAACTATTTCTTGTAAAAAAGTTTTCAAAACTTTATTAAAATACTCCATTCCATTGTCAAATCGAAGCCTACTAATTTTTGTTTGAAATTGATTTTCAATCATATTGTAAAAATCTTTGAAAAAATTTTCACGCATTAGATAAATCCAACAAAGACGAGTATGGTCGTCTATAAATGTCACAAACCATCTTTTTCCTGTCATACTATTAAACTTTGAAGGTCCCCACACATCACTATGAAATAAATACAATGGTTTGGATGCTCAATAAGGTTTAGGAAAATAAGTTGCACGAAGACTTTTGGACAAAAAACAACTTTCACATTGAAAAGATGTAGTGTCTATATTCTTAAACAATAATGGAAACAGACGTTCTGGATAGGAAAAACTAAGATGGCCAAATCTGCAATGCCAAACCATTATTTGTTCACGAACAGAGATAGAACTGATACTAATAAAGCCTTAAGCTTTTTGATTAAACGATATATTATCATCAAAATAGTAAAGACCATTTATCATCCGAACACTGTCAATCATCCTTCCCGAGCTCTAGTCCTGAAAAAGTACAATGAGATTTAAAGAAGGTAACAGAACAATTAGAGTCTGGATAATTGGCTAACGGACGAGAGATTGTAGGAAAGTTTAGGAACACAAAGAATAGATTTAAGATCTATTTTTCTTAGATTTTTATTAAACCTTTACCTACAATAAATGAAAAACTACCGTCTGCAATTCTAACCTTTTCATTTCCAAAATATAGTGAATAAGATTTGAATAAATGTGAAGAACTAATCATACAGTCAGAAGCTCCTGAATCAATGATCCAAGGAGAGAATGAATTTTGACAACAAGATAGAGCATTATGTTCATTACCTATTTGAGCCACAGAAACATTAGGAATACCAGATGGTGAGTTGGACTTTAGCAGTATATGAAGATGCTCCATCTGCTCTTTATTAAAGGGGCTAACCTTGGCTTCATTGGTAGTAGGAAAAGCTCGGCCTGATTCGTCTCCAGACTTACTGCTCTTCTAATTTGCTAGTTTGTCGTAAAGTTTCCAGCAAGTTTCCTAGGTGAGGCACGGTTTGTTACAATGATCACACCGAACTCGTGGTTCGTCATCATTCTTGGGTTGATAAGTGATGGCTTTGTTGAAATTTTCATCAGCAGCCACTGAGACAGAGCTTTCAACAGCAAGACTAGGTCCTTTCATACCTTTATCAAGATCAATGGTTAGCCTTGTAAAGTCATCATCGATAATGGGAATTGCATCAATGTTTCTGCGAGTACCCTCTCCCGTCTGGGATTGAAACCCATCCCTCACCCTAATCCCTATAACATTTCTTGGGTTGATACCTCATCTATAGTAGTAAAAGAGCGCTACCTAGTGCCCATTCAGTTTCTTGAGTATAAGGACCATATCTGGTGTGACGTAATCCCCATGGATGTTGGTCACATAATCCTAGGACAACCTTTGTTGCTTGATATGCATGTAACCATTCACGATCGTACGAACTCATGTTCTTTTATATTTGAAGGAAAGAATATTCACCTCAATCCTCTGCCTCCAAAACCTGTTAATCCCTAGGGAGAACAAAGTTGTGGAGGCAAAAGGATTGGATATCATTAGCCCATAAGCATTTGAGTGTGAGGTTGTTAGAGAGTCTGTTGTATTTGCAGTTGTCGTTACAGAAGTTTCTTCATATTCTCAGCCTTTGGTTCCTGAAGAGGCCCATCAGGTACTTCAGAATTTTCAGAAATATTTTTCCTGAAGATTTACCTGATCACTTGCCTCCTCTGCGTGACATCCAACACGCTATAGATTTTATTCCAAGATCATCCCCCCCAAACTTACCCCATTATATGATGAATCCTTTTGAGCATGCCAAACTCTAGCTGCAAGTAGGTAAACTCCTTCATAAGGGGTTCGTCCGTGAAAGCCTAAGCCCTTGTACTGTCCTAGCTACTATTTCCCTATTCCTAGATTAGATGACATGCTAGACATGATGGCAGGTGCCACAATTTTTTCGAAGATAGATCGTAAGAGTGGATACCACCAAAGTAGGATAGGCCAAGAGACAAATGGAAAACTGCATTCAAGACGAAGGATGGTCTTTTTGAGTGACTGGTAACGCCTTTCAGGCTTTCTAATGCCCCTAGTACTTTTATGCAAGTCATGACCCAAGCACTTAGGTCATTTATGGGATGATTCTTAGTGGTCCATTTTTATGACATGCCTATGTATAGTAACTCTAAAGGCATGTCTAGTAAGTCTAAAGAGGAACATGTGGATCACCTTTTTCAGATTTGTTCTATCCTTAGGAAGGAAAATTTGTATGCTAATCTGAAGAAATGCTGATTCTTTGTTGATAAAGTTTCTTTCTTGGGTTTCATTATCTCCTCTGTCGGGGTTTCTACCGACCCTTAGAAAATTCAGGTCATTGTAGATGGCTGAACTTACATCTATTCATGATGTTCAAAGTTTTCATGGGATAGCCTCTTTCTATAGTCATTTCATCAGGGGTTTTAGCACGACCATGGCTCCTTTAACGAAGTGTATGAAAGGAGGTGATTTTAAGCTGCTAGGGCTTCCAGGGCCATAAAGAAAAAAATGACAAGGTCCCCCGTGACGCGTCTTTCGAATTTTTCTAAAGTGCTTAAGGTAAAGTGTGATGCTTCAGGCGTGGGTATAGGTGGTGTTCTTAGCCAATAGCGTCGCCCTGGTGCTTATTTTAGTGAGAAGTTAAGTGAGGCCAAGAGAAGATACTCTACCTATAACAAGAAGCTATACGCAATAATATAAGCTTTACAAAATTGGCGACGTTACCTACTTCCTTAGGAGTTTGTACGTTACTCTGATCCTGAAGCCCTACGATATCTTAATTCTTAGAAAAAAGCTTAATTATAGACATGGTCGTTGGGATGAGTATTTACAAGCCTATTCTTTTGTTTTAAAACATAGAAAATGAGTTAAGAACCTAGCTGTTGATGCTCTAAGAAGACGCATTTCCTCGTTAACTGCCATGAGTGTCAAAGTCATAGGATTTGAAAGGCTTAAAGAAGATTACATGTCATGCCCTGACTTTAATGACATTTATATGACTGTGCTTGAGGGCTAGTTTGACCTTTCTAGTGACTTTCGCCTTCAGGATGTTTTCCTCTTTAAAACTAATAAATTATGCATCCCTAGGACGTATGTCCGTGATTTCATAGTTTGGGAAACTCATGCGGGTGGTCTTACTGGTCATTTTAGGCGTAATACGACTATAGAAGAAGTTGAGCGTCAATTTTATTAGCCTAGTTTGAAACGGGGTGTGGCTAGAATCATTAGTCAGTGTCGCATTTGTCAATTGACAAAACAAAAGAAACAAAACAGTAGCCTCTATACACCCCTTCCTCTCCCTAGTTGTCCGTGGCAAAATGTGAGCATGGACTTTGTACTTGGTCTTCCTGGCACTCCTAAAAAGCACACTCCGTTTTTGTGGTTGTGGATCGTTTCTTCAAAATGGCCCACTTCATTCCTTTTATACTTGGTCTTCCTGGCACTCCTAAAAAGCACACTCCGTTTTTGTGGTTGTGGATCGTTTCTCCAAAATGGCTCACTTCATTCCTTGTAGTAAAACCTCTCACGCTTCTAGGGTTGCGCAGTTGTACTTTGATGAAATTGTCAAATTGTATGGCCATCCTAAAACTATTGTCTGATGGAGATGTGCGCTTCACTGGTCATTTTTGGAGAACCCTGTGGCACTTAGTTGGTACTAAATTTAACTTTTCTACTGCTTACCATCCTCATATAGATGGCCAGACCGAGGTAGTCAATCGTAGTTTAGGAAGCCTTCTAAGATGTTTGGTCAAAGAAAACTCCAAGAACTGGATCTGATTCTCCCTGTAGCCCAACTGGCCTATAACAGCCCTGTCAATAGGTCATCAGATATGAGTCCATTTGAGTTTGTGCATGATTACAAAACTAGGAAACCATTAGCCCTGATTCCCATGTCTCTGCATTCCCTGTGTCTATGATTGCTGAGTTCTTTGCACTACATTTACATGCCTCACATATTGAGAACAACAAACAACTTGAAGCGAGTAATGCGTCTTACAAACTTTGAGCTAACACACATAAGACATATTGAATTTAATGTTGGGAATTGTTATGGTCCAAATTCGCTCAGAACAACGTCCATCTGGGCCCGGTTCCAAATTGCATCCTCGTAGTATTGGTCCTTTCAAAATTTTAAAGCAGATGGGTCCAAATGCTTATGTTATTGATATTCTACAAGAATTTGGTTTTAGCTCTGCATTTACTATGAAGGACCTAGTGGTTTAGCTCTACATTTAATATTAAGGACCTAGTTGCTTATAATGGCCAAGCTATTATGCTAGTTGAACCTTTTGCTTCTTCTCTAGATGAGCCTAACCTTGAGCTTGTACCTTCTCCTGCAAATACACTAATAGATCCCAATCACAAGCTTGGAAAGGCAGAAGCGGATATTGCTGTTGACAAGGAAATGTATTAGAGATTGATAGGGAGACTTATTTACTTATCTCACACTAGGCTCGATATTGCCAATGCTGCGAGTGTAATAAGCCATTTCATGCACAATCCTAAAGAAGTTCACTTGCAAGCAATTTATAGGGTATTGCACTACCATAAAGGAACTCTAGGAAAAGGTATTTCATTCCGAAAGAATTCTGGATTTCTAATGGAAGCATACACAAATGCCGATTATGCTAGATCAATAACTGACAAAAGATCTATCACTAGGTATTGTACTTTTCTTAGTGGAAATCCAGTTACATGGAGGAGCAAGAAACAAAATGTGATGGCAAGGTCAAGTGCTGGATCAGAATTTCTAGCAATGATACATGGTGTTTGTGAGCTGCTATGGTTAAAGATTATCTTGGTATAAAGTAGGAGGGTCCCATGAGACTTTACTGTGATAACAAAACTGCAATCAGTATTATACATAATCCAGTGCAGCATAATAGAACCAAACACATCGAGGTGGACAAACACTTCATCAAAGAAAAACTAGACAATGGTTTGATCCGTACATCTTATGTGTCCCATAACTCCCAACTAACAAATGTGCTAACTAAGGTTTTTAAGTAATCCCATGATTCAAACTGTTATAAACCCAAAGGATTGAAGATTCTTGACACACCCAAAATGGGTTGTTAGTCTTTTTATTTATACACAACTATACATGTACAATAAATTCAAATCAAAGAACCTAGACTAAATAGACTTTCCGAAGTACATGAATACACCCTCCTATGTACATAAATATACATTCATTAACACTGCCCCTCAAACTAGAGCATATATGTAATATATTCCAAGTTTGTTACAAATAAACCTCACTCCAGAGCCTCCAAGAGCTTTGGTAAACAAATCTACAAGTTGGTCTTCAGACTTCACCTGGTTCGTATTGATCACATTCTATAGAATTTTCTCTCTTACAAAATGGCAATGACCTCAATATGTTCTCTCATGAAGTACCGAATTAGAGGCAATATGAATTGCAACCTGATTATCACATAGTAATTCCATGGGCCGTGAATAATGAACTCTCAATTCTTTTAACATGTGTTGTATCCAGATCAACTCACAAGATGTGTGTGCTATGTCTCTATATTCTAACTCAGCACTTAACCATGCCACTATTGTCTGATTTTTACTCTTCCAGGATACCAAATTACCTCCAACAAAGACACAATACCCGATAATAGATTGTCTACCTGATGATGACCCTAGTCTACGACAATGTATCCCTGAACTAAAAGTGTGCCTATTATCCTAGTACAATAAATCTTTACCAAGTGCAATTTTCAGATATCTCAGAATTCGGACAATAACATCCAAGGACTACTATGAGGTGATTCTAAGAACTAACTGATCACATTTGTAGCAAAAGATATATCTGGTCTGGTGACTATCAAGTAGTTTAGCTTCCCAACTAACCTTCAATACTGCTAGGATCATGTAATAACACTCCCTAATCAATAACTGATTTGGTATTTGGATCCGTTGGAGTGTCCACAGATTTAGAACCTAACATACCGGTCTCTTGTCAATGGATCAAGGATATACTATCTTTAAGAGAGCAGAATGTCATCCCGGTTGAGAAAGTGTTTCAAAAACAGTGCTAGGAATAGAAACAGAAGATAAAAATGTAACAAATGATCGATAGAGGTGTGATAAAACATCATAAGAAACAAAATGAGAGATGGTGTGAGAAGTGTAGGAACGTGTACCCTTACTAAGAGCAATAGGAACATGTAAATCACTTACAGGAGCAAGTGGCACCGGAGAAGCTAATGGTGGAGCACTGGAAGCAAAAGACGGAGCAATCACTTCTTGTCACTGAGTATGTACCCTCAAATCAGGACGAGACAAACAACCAAATGGAGTTAAAAAAGAGTATGGTAACTAGCTGAGACTGTTTCAACTAGGATAACTAGAAAAGGAAGACTCTCATCAAGAGTATGTACCCTCAAATCAGGACGAGACAAACAACCAAATGGAGTTAAAAAAAAGTATGGTAACTAGCTGAGACTGTTTCAACTAGGATAACTAGAAGAGGAAGACTCTCATCAAGAGTGGATTGAGACTGAGACTGAGACTGAGAAAAGAATGGGATAGACTCAAAGAATGTGACATCGGCACAAACAAAGAATCGTTAAGAGTAGGACTATAATAACAATAACCCTTCTACAATCTAGTGTACCTTAAAAAGATGCACATATGGGCTCGGGCATCTAGTTTATCAATACTTGGAGCCAATTGATGAATAAAGGAAATGCACCCAAAAATTCGAGATCAAAGGGAAAACAAGAGTTTGTTAGGGAACAACACAAAATGAGAGGTTACTCTTTTAAGAACTGAAGAAGGCATGCGATTAATTAAACATACGGTTAAATAGCATCACTCCAAAAGGTTTTAGGAACATTCATTTGAAAGAGTAGACATCTAACTATTTCAATAAGATGCAAATTCTTTCATTCAACAACCCCATTTTGTTATGGTGTACTTGAACAAGAAGACTGGCCAAGCATACCACAAGAGATCATGAAGTCAATAAAAGGTTTAGAAAAAATACTCTATGACATTGTCACTTCTTCACACAGGTAAATCAATTTGCATTTTTATTTCAGCACAGAAAGCTTGAAAAATAGACAACATCTCAAAACAATCTTTCACTAAATAAATCCATGCCATTCTTGAAAAATCATCCACAAATGTGACAAAATACCGAACCCAACTTTGAAGTAACCGGACCAATACCCTAAACATCTGAATAAACTAATTAAAACAAACTCAATGACCTTTTATTGATTTAGGAAGCAAAAGACACGATGATGCTTTTCCAATTTGCAAGACTCACAATTTAAAGACTTTAAATGATGTAAACTAGGATACATTTTAGCCCATCCAAGGATAGAAGACCAAGACGATAATGAACCTCTACAGGAGAGGCTATTGCACGATGAGCTCGAGGTGTATCAAGATAGTAGACTCCTCTAATTTCATGTCCTCCGCTAATCTTCTCCCGTACTGTCATATCCTGAATAACAACAGAATATTACCGAACAATGGTGATATTTGGTAAGCTGACTAACAGAAATCAGAATGAAAGGAAAAAAGAGAACATAGAATATTGAGTTTAAAGAGAGAGAAGAGGAAGGAGTTACTATCCCAACACCATTGACGGAGGTGGTTGACTCATTTGCTAAAGTCACTACTATAAAAGAAAAAGAGTATTAAATACCAAAAAATAATGTCAATTTTCCATAAATATGGTTAGATGCACCAGAACCTATAATCCAAGAGGGAGAAGAATGAATGGAAATGCATGAAATGGAATTACCTTGACGAGTAAGGAAAGCAATAGGAAAAGAGGCCTGATGAGCTGCAAGAGTCTTGAATACTCTTTTTCAGAAAGAGTGATAGTCTGTGGACTCTTATTAGTAGTAGAAGTGGCTATAGGAGCATTAGATAAAGCTATATTTGCCGTGGGTGAGAGTCTTCCTATTAAATCCTAACATCTCTCATGGGGATGCGCAGGTTTTCCACAATTGGTGCAAAGAGGTTGAGATCCTTTCTCACGTTCCCCTCGTCTACATCCATCCCCTCCACGATCACCACAATTACTATGATTTTCTACATGAGATGGGGGTGTATGATTAACAAGTGCAGATTAAGAGGGATCTGACTAATTTAAAGAATCTTGAGATACAACTCGCATAACTCTTGAGTGGGTCTTAGCAAATGAAGAGAGAGAGGCTCCACTAAGTATTTGAGCCGTCACAGGTTTAAATTCTAGGTCAAGACCTACAAGGAACCAAAGTACCACCATCTGCTCACGTTGCTTTTGCATTTCACGAATATCTGTTGTCAACTGTTAAAAACTCCTCATAAACTTGTTTTAGGGAAGCAAAATAATCTGTAATAGACTTACTAGATTGCTGTAACTAAAAGAACTCACGGGATAAATCATACATACGAGTCAAGTCACTGGAGAATAATAAACAGACATAGTCCTAAATCTCCTTATAATTATCTAAGTGAGTACACACATCAGCAACCTGGGGTTCCATGGAATTCCATAAAAGACTAACAATATACGCATCCTCTTGAATCCATGTATCATACTCCTTTTCAGTTGAGGCAGGGGTTGACTCAATAAGATACTTTTGCTAACCATAACTTGTCAAAACAATCTTGACAGCCTTAGATCACTAACTGTAATTAGTTCCATTCAGTTTTTTGTGTAGTCAATTGAAGAGAGAGTTGCGGACTCCATGAGGATAGCAAAAAAATCGAATCAACACTGAGATTTTTGAATTTTGCAGAAACTAATGACAAATGATAGAAGGAACCAGACAAACAATGAAGAACAATCTCGGATTTTCGGAAATAATCGCAAACAACAAACCAACACCTCGAATGAACTCGCCAAAAGGAACGACGGCATCAGAAAATGAAGCAGCTCAAAGTGGTGACCTATGTGTTCTCACAAGCTGACAAGGGTGGATTGAGTGGGCTTTACGCGCCGATGACTGATGGCCCATGTGGGTGCATGGCTAGGTTTCCGGCAAAGCACCTACGATGAATAGGCTCGTCGGCAGCAAGTGACTTCTCCTGTATACATAATCAGATCAACAGACAATCAGAGAAGACTGGACTGTCCTTCGCTCACCAATTGCACTTCGTTCACCTGAAAACTCTTCTTCCTTCCACTGTTCTTCACAAAAAACGCTTTGATACCATGTTATAAACTCAAATGATTGAAGATTCTTGACACACCCAAAATAGGTTGTCAATCTTTGTATTTATACACAACTATACATATATAATAAATTCAAATCAAAGAACCTACACTAGTTGCATTTTTCTAGGTACATGAATACACACACTCCTAAGTACAAGAATATACATTCATTAACACAAACAATTGTTACTAAGCTAGAAATGGATAATGTCCATCCACCAGCTTGAGAGGGAGTGTTGGAAAATATACGTAAATTCCTAATTTAGATGATAACGTATTTATTAGAATCTCTTTAATTGACGGATTTGATATAGGATAATTATTTATTTTTCCCTTTTGGTTTAAGGCAACTTGTGCATATATAGGTAATGCTGAAACCCATTTGTGTTATGAAAGAAATTTTTCATTCTCTAATTCACACCACAGATAATACTCTTAAAATTATAATAAAGTGCATCGCATAAATGCCTAGCATGTCAGCCACAGCCAGATGGAAAGAGATTTTGTCCAAAATAGAAAAGAAGAAAACTTACGAGTTCTTCAATGTGCTTAATTGCATCAGTAATCAAATGAAGACCCTTCTGAGCAACCAAACGCGTTATGCAGACAACCAGGGGTACCTTGTTTGTGATTTTAGATACAGTATCACCCACTCTAATATCTTCTGAAGCCAATCCGAGCCCCCTTTGGACAAAAAGTTTGCATATCTTCTTCCCCTCAATTCTTTGAGCTGCAGAAACTAAATCATAATTATGCAAAAGAGAAGTTGAACAAGAGTACACCTTTTCCAAGCTAGAAATTCATGATACATAATCATAATGAGATCAAAATATAACCGCTTCTTCATATTAGAAACATTACACCATGAGGCTGATCGATCTTAATTCACGTCTAAAGATGAAAAATAAAAACTTTTACAATTATCATGGCATTGTATATGTGAGAGACAAGCAGATATAGAAATTGTCCCAACTTTTTTCCTACATAAATGCTCATCTTCAGTAATACCTCCAACACAATTCAGAAGGTTGATAAAAGCTAATTTTTTTTCTGCCCTGCATTATATGCAGTTTTAGATATTCCAGTATTTGCCTTTTCTAGATCTCTAATTCCTAAAGTATAGTCAGAATAAGATGTTAAGACAGATTAAAATCAATTCAAAATTTTCTGACATGAAAAGAGACACGATGCATATTCTTGGGTAACTTAAAACCAAGCTTGTTACCATTGAATTTAGCAGGCAAGTAAACGTCTGTGGCTGGATTCCACATTACAGTATCTATCCCATTTAAAATTCCACAGTACCTAGCAGAGTTCATTGTATGAACATTGTTAGTTTAGCAAGGAACAATTAGATAAGAATAAGCTAAGCTATTTATATGCAATCACAAAGATACATTCAAAGAAGCAAGGAAGATGGGTTACTTAAAAAGCCTTGCAACACGAAAAGGGTAAGATATGCCATGAACAGTTTTCCAATTATTTGATTTACTCCAAAATGCAGCTAGCAACAGAAAGAACAGAAACACGTTACTTTAACATACATTCAGGCTGCCCAATAGCCCAGTTGGCAAAGTTTTCAATTCCTCAAAAACCTCAAATCACATTTCACCTTCCTTTGAGCTTGGGGGGTTTATTGACTAAGAGAGGTAATCTCCCATCCCTACTCCAGCCAATTAACGTCACTGGACCCCAGAGAAAAGACTGAGTTAGGAAAAAGAGACATGTAGCCTACCCCATTTAGTTGGGAAAAGGCTAAGTTCAGTTGAGTTGGATCCTAGAGAAAAGACAACATAACCAATATAAGCCAAATAGACAATACAATAACTAAAAAGTCAGAAACCTTAAGAATTCAGCAGATTTGCTGGTTAAAATTTCTCACTTTACCATTTGTTGCATGCATAATGGAAAGCACTCTGAATGAAGGTTACATGCTCCAGGATAGAAGTTATTTTTTACTCTCACAAGCAAACACCAACCAATAATTAGGCATGCCTCCCATAATTATAGACCAAAAAACAATACAAACTATGGATTGTTGTTTCTAATCTACCTCTGTTAAGAGGGACTGAGGCCAGAAGAGCCACATCTTTAGACCTCCAATCAGTAGAAACGAAGCAAGATTATAATAATGTTTTGAAACTTCTTCTTAATTGCAACTGCATTTTTTCTTTCTTTTTTTCTTTATAGCGGGGACACCGGAGAATGCTGCACACCTGCTTTATCTGTGGCCCCATGACTGATCACAACATGTGACTCTCATTCGACGGCATCAAATTCTTCTCAGCCCAGAAGAATTTACAAGGACATCTTAGAGCTTTGTCTTATTTTAGTTGAGCTCAGTTTCATTTTATTGTTTTTAGATTATTTTTGGTAATTCATATTAGTAGGATCTGTTTAGGGATTCATTTTTATGTTATTCATTTTGGTGGAATTAGGACTATCTCGAGTACCATTGATAGGATGTCATTTCAATAACCTAAGTCAGGAGATATGCTACTTAGCATAGGCTAAAGGTTGTAATGGATCGGGGACTTGATGATTTGAGAATAGAAGTGATCGCCTGTGTGCCTTTGTTATTCCCTATCCCTTAATCTCTCTTCCTTGTTTGATTCTTCTTCCCCTTCCTCCCTTACTTTGCTTTTGAGCGTGTTGTTCCCCATCACTTTCATTATTTTTTCTATTAAATTTATTTTTATATTTTTATTTTTTGTTGTTGGGGGGGGGTGGTTGGGTGGGGAGAGAAGTCAATTACACACCTGTCTAGTTGTTCTTAAGTAGGGTTTTGGGGAATGAATCTGTTTATGAAGTGAAACCTCTCAAGTGATTTCACCTTTAAATGAAGCAATCCTCAAAGAATCAGAGAAGGTTCCAACAATGCATGGTATCATCAGTAACAGAGAATAGCTAAATAGATGTAAAAAGAAAGAAAATTAACAATGGTGGGTTAATTACAAAACTGTGATCCAGCAATTAAATAGAAAAACATTGAATCAATGCTAAAACACCTGAAGCAGCTTACTTGTCACGGTTTCTTATCAAAGTGCTTGCAAGCCATCCAGAACAGAGCGTCTCCTGAAGGTACGTTGGAGAGACTGTGCTGGAAAATGGAAAAGAATAAAATTATTATTGTTGATGTCATGGTTCAATTGGTTTATGTTCATGTATAAAACATGATATCAAAGTCCTTATTTTAATCTTTTGAAGGACAGAGCAGGAACGTTCTTTGGTAGATACATTCTTGCTAGTTTCTGTACATTTTTTTATAACAAAACCAAGAACCAAACCAGATAAACTAATTTGCTTGGTATGGTTTAGCTTAGTGGGACCTTCGAGTTGGTCCTGGATTGAATTTTAACCAACTTAAAAAAACCAGCTCTGCACCTAGTACGCGCAGGTTGCACCAGAACAACCCATATGCAATCCTAGTCTGTGCAGCACAAAGCTGAACAATAAGCAACTGGCATTAAAATTTGATCTATAAGCAACAAGATGTCAAGATGCTTACACTACTGCATTACTAAAAACAATTCCCCCTTTCAATAAGCACAACCTCTCAGGATTATTACCAATAGTTCGATCATCAACAGCCTGCATATTGAAAGAGTGAGAAAATGCTGGACGGATTAGTGGCCGAAGGTCAAATTTTCAGAAATTCACCGGGCAATGGATAAAAGTGACCAAACAAAAGGATGAGATACAATTCAGATATTCAAAGCAGTCCTGTTTACAAACATTGTAGCATACAAGGACAAAAGTTTGATTGACTTAATGTGTTTTAATACAATTATTGTTCATTCAGTATGAAAAAGTTTCACTTCGACAAATGCGACATTTTTCAATGAGAAACATGACAAAATGGTTGCTGGAAGATCACTCATCAATTGCCTTCGGTAAAATATTCTACAAATTTTATGTTTTGATCATTTTAACATATCTGGCATAACTACTGGGACTAGCAGGGGAGGAAAATCAGAACTACAGTAAAACAAGAACCCATTATCAATATAAGAGCACACCTTGTCAACAGTTGCATATATAGATCCATCAAGACCGCACTTACTGAGTTGCTCCATGCTGCCAAGAAAGAATAAGTACGTTCACAAAGAAATCTTAACAAACCTAAGAGAATTTGTGGAGAATTTGATTTTTGAGATATTTTTACCACTGTAAAAGTACACTAATAGGTATCAGTAGCACTAAAATCATTCATTAATCTATGTAAGTGCTTAACTAGAGGTTAACTCAGTAATTGTATTAAGTATAACAACTGCATTTCTATTTTGCAAAAGTATCAAAAATGATGCTCCACTTGGGAGTGCTTAATGTTTATTTTGATCAACACACCCAGTCCCAAGCCCTAAAGGAGGGGTAGTGGTAGGTTGACAGCCAATGTAAAACATAGTCGCTTCCTATAAACATGAATCCAAACCCTTGGCAGAAATGAATGGAGAAAAAAAGATTCATGTAGTTAATCTCAACTAATTTGGGACTAAGGTTATGTTGAGTTGAAAGCTTATGAAAAAAAATGATGCCACAAAAGGAGATGCATCAAAAGCAAAGACTTCAACATTTGAGAATGATACTTTTTAAGGCCCCATTTGTTTTGAAGTAAAACATTCTCCTCAAAAACATTTTCCTCGTTTCTTCTTGTTTAGTAAGATAAAATTAGTACAATATTTTGTTCATAAGAATCTTTTCCGTCAAAAGCTTAAAAATGATTTACTTTGCAAAAATCTGTTAAGTTAACTTAGGAGTCACCGCACAAATACAATCATCATATTAGTTATCTCAATTAGGTGGCCAACTCCACTGTTTTGACAGTGGAGTGATTCTTTGTTAACAAGATAGAAAACAAAAGACACGTGATAAGAAATGGTACTAACAGTGGGTGGTGATTTAAAAAGAAAAAACAAGGAACACATCCAGGAGTAACAAACTTCCATTATTGTACTTAGGGGTATGCAACAAGTCGGGTTATGGGTTGATGGAATGAGTTAGATCCGACATGTTATTTTTGAAAATCTCTTGATCCACCCATTAAAAATTAACGGGTAGGTCAGCAAGTTACTTGTTGACTTGTTATTTTTTACAATTATATATTTTTATTATGTTACTAAAAAATATATATTTAAATTTTTTTATAAATTTAATTTTAAAATATATTTTGTATGAATTTTTTTAGATTTTAAAGGGGTCAACGGGTTGATTATTTAGAAAACACCCAAAAACTTGGAATTTTTCCCTAAAAGGTCGTGTAGGATTCGACCCGTTAATTATCACCCTCTAACTCAACCTGTTTAGGCCAATAACGAGTTGGGTCAATTTTTTACACCCCTAGATGTACTTGTACAAACATTTTTTTTTCTTTCTTTTTATTTTTTATTTTTCCTTCCTTCAAGCATCAACTAAACACAAAAAAATGACTAGATAAATTTTTAAGAAAAATTGTTTTACATGAAGAATATTTTGGATGTGTACCATCATCTCTCACTCTAGGCTTTGATATCATGTTAAAGAAGAAATCATGGACCTAACTCAAACTTGAAAATCGATTTACAAGGTGAGGATTATCCAAAGCTTTTGTATAGAAAGTAAAGACATGATATAGGTGATGTGGGACTAGGGCCCTACACGAAGAGTGAAGTAAGGGGAACGGAGGAGGCTCAATGATAAGCGATGAAAGCCCAATGAGAAGAGACTCTAATACCATGTCAAGAGGATAGTATTGAATGAATGGCTTTACACCCTTATGGTAGTCACCGTGTATATTTATACTAGTAGAATATGTAGAAACTAGGAAATGATAAAAAGTATCAACTCATATACTATTAAGGAAAGAATAATCTAGCGTATTTCTATATTTACATAATCTCGCATTTCTAGCATTCCTGATTGGAGCTTGATGTGAATACGTGGAAACTGAAGTTATTGTATTAAAATTGGCATGGGACGTATCTTATAGAATCTTAAGATGTCATTTCAAATGTTAACTCTCCTGCAACTGAATACTACTGTTTCTAGATAAACAATGGCTGTCCTATGTGCAGTTTCCTCAAAGAGTTGTCATGACTGAAATGTTAAAATATTGATTGTGTATGGAACAAGCATCTACATACATATATTGTAAAGTTCTTTCAGGCAACAGAAAGGTGGCAACACCAAATGACTCGAATGGAGTTAACCAAGTAAATTTAAAGCGCCGAACTTTTGAAAACCTAGTGAAATAAACTATAATTGTCTTCCAATTTATA
Organism: Sideroxylon spinosum; assembly: GCA_003260245.2. Taxonomy (NCBI): domain Eukaryota; kingdom Viridiplantae; phylum Streptophyta; class Magnoliopsida; order Ericales; family Sapotaceae; genus Sideroxylon; species Sideroxylon spinosum. Next base: position 15,693,174 of record QLOD02000016.1, on the reverse strand, counting down.
AGTCTGAGATAAAGAATATGATGGTTTCCACATTGTTAAAGATACTTAAACAAAATGAATAAAGTTGTTCAGCTGATAAAGCAGGCAATATTAGCTAACCAAATGCTGCATATAATGGAAATTAGAAAAATAAAAAATATAGGGTCCCAAAAAGAAAAGAAAAAAACCAGCAGCATACCTGCATTCCCCATAATGCTCCAAGTTGTGGATTGTCAGTACTATTCTTTGTTTCTAAAATTCCAATATTTCAACATTATAATTCCAAAAAAACAATTTACTTAAATAATGTTATTTCTGAAAAATATCTAAGCAGAAAACAATAGATGGTACAAGAAGTTACAGGTCATACCTGGAGTGTGAGATGATGGTACATATCCCAATAAAGCAATGGTAAAGCACTTGTCTGCCATTCATGGACGTGGATGATATCAGGTTGTGTTCCAGTCACCTGCAATGAAATAAGTATGTGCAGAATCAGAATAACATGGCTTGTAAATGAAATTGACAAGAGACAAACTAAGAGATAAATGCCCTCAATGACTCAAATAAAAATAACAGAAAGCCATTACAGTTAAAACCATTTCTTATTTAACCATTTTGCCCTCTTCTGTGGTTGAAGGGCAAAACAGGAATGTGTTAGTAGTGTCTCAAATCAAGTCATGTTTGGTTGAAGTTCTTCACATTGATTAATATAGTTCTGGTGTTCTTATAAAGCTGCAAGGGTGAATGCAGGAGTATTTTTTCTTCAATAGCATAAACTTGGGAAAAAATCAATATTCTACATTACATTATAATCATTTTACCTTTTTACTAGAGTACAAGAGAGTAAACCTGCTTCGACTTTACAATCAGTAGGTTGAATCCATACATAACAAAGTTTTTAAATCAAGTGAAGTAATTGCCAACAGAAAAGTATTCAATGCACTGAAATGACGAGGAATACAGAAAATTTATAAGAAAGCTAAACAAATTACTTTTGTAGCGGTTCACAAACCTGCATCCATTCAAGACAAGCACGGCTGAAGAACAAGTATGCCTCCAGCTCATTGTATGAGCCTCCATATACATGCTTCCCCTTAAAGAAGTGGTTGGACGGTTCAATAAATATAACTGGAATGCCCGAAACTAATCCACGGTATGCAGTAGTAGGGATCCAATTTCCATCATGGTATGAATTATATGTCGTGAGCAGTGTCAAATCATTGATCTGATTCTTCTGGATACACTCGTAAAACGGTAGCATGACATCCACTTTATGGCCACGTGATAAACAAGAACGGGCAAGGCCAGTGACCACATCACCCAGACCACCAACTTTTGCCATTGGTGCCATTTCAGCCGTCACATGAACTATGTACATAAGATCAGAATCCTTCTCAATATCAACTGAAACTCCTGAGCTCACATCCCATGAAGGGAAATCCCTCTTCCAAAATGGGATTTTATCATTTGGCGAAGGCCAAATAAGACATTCAAATTCTGATTTGGTTGAACCTGCTGGTTTGTCGGCACCCATCTGCAAAACATAATAATGATGGAAAAAAGGGCATTACAGAAATGTCACTGTTGGAATTGGGCATAATTAAATGTTCTAGAAAGAAACATACATCAATACATGTATGTAGGTAGATACATTGGGTTAAACTAAAAGTCTTTTGAAGAGATCATGTACGTAATGTAAATGAAGGGTCAGCGATCTACCTAGCATCTTGGCACGAATTCATGCCAAAGTACACGTTCCTTGAAGCTTAAACTATAAATACCTGATGAACTTTAGTTGTTTCATAGTCAAGTGAGATGATAATTTAAAGAGGGTATATCTCCACTTCTTCCCAGAATCCAAGAATTAAGTATGTTGGCCATCTTTCCCACAAGTGGTATAATCTCACCCCAAGTTTGAACAAGTGGTACCAAAATAGCTTGCGCTTCAATATTTTCAAAAATATGTCTTGTTCCATGCTAAATGGAGAACTTTGCAACAGCTGTGTCTATCCCACTAGGTATTCTAGCCACAAGTTAGATGTTGATGGATAGGTTTTGCATAGTCCTTGTACCTGCCTTCCAATATCTTGTACAGGAAGGTAAGCCCTCTTAGTATTTGGTAATTTTTTTTGTTCAATCCAAATTAAAGCTTAGCCACAAAATAAATAAATAAATATGGTAACAAAATCGGTTGTTTTGTTCATGAATTGGGTGTTAAAAAAAAAAAAACACCGGCAGCAGTAAGTGTAGAAGAAAAGTTAAACTACAACAAAGAACTCCAAATTGCAAGAAAGTAATGATGAAAAACCCTACAGGTTTCTTTGGGGCTTCCAAGGGCCTTAGGCAAGGAGACCTTATTTCTCCCGTTCTTGTCATATTAGTGATGAAGCTGTTTAATCGAACGCCGAAGAAGATAGAATAAGGTGGATTCCTTGATGGTTTTGCAGTTGAGAGTTCTAAGTCCCCCAGGGTGGAAATTTCATGCCGTCTATTTACGGATGACTTGATTGTGCCCTGTGGGGCGGACCCGTTGCAAATGGAACACTTCAAATGTGTCCTTTTATGTTAATACCTGTGAGGGAATTTCAGAATTGATTATTTGTTTGCGAGTCTAGGGGGTGTAAAATATATGGTCTCTCCCAACACCGAATGAAAGAATGTCTTTACGTGTGACTCACAAATCAATTGCAATTTGGACAGTGTGATTGGCAATTTCCAATGAAGACTTTCAGAAGGAAGAAGAGTTTTCTCTCTAAATGGGCTAGAGTAATTGTTACTAAAAGCACCCTGTCGAGTCTGCCTATGCATTTCATGTCCTTATTTCCCATTTAGGGGAGGTGGAGAAAAGGCTCAAGCAAATGCAAAGCCAATTCCTAAGGGAAGGCTTAGGAGAGGTAAATAAACTTCACTTAATAAAATGCAATTTAGTATGTCAACCGATCAGGGAGAGAGATGTAAGGGTAAAAAAAGTTTAAGGTGTTTAATGAAGCTTTATTGAGGAGGTGGTTGTGCTAGATATGCAACAAATCGGGGCAAATGGATTACCAAAGTAGAAGCAGGATCTCATGGAGTAGGGGCAAGGAAGAGCATCAGTACACTGTGGCCTATTTTTAGCACATACAAAGTAGTGGAGGTAAGGAGAGGCAATAAAGTTAGACATTGGAAGGACCATTAGTTTGAGAGGAGATGCCTGAAAGAAGAGTTTGAGGAGATTTTCAAGCTGGCCTGGAATAAAGATGCCTACATCCAAAAGCGTGGGAGGCAAGAAGGAGGTAGTTTTGTTTGGGAGGACAAATTGAAAAGGAATTTACAAGATTGAGAGACACTGAATTACATCAAATTTGATTGATACAAATTATGTATGCTTTTGAGATGAAAGGCAGGGAAGACAAATCCAATAATCGGACCTTAACGAGCTCAGGCATATTCCACACCAAGTCTCTGTATAAAGCATAGTGGTTGGGGGGAGACGAACTCCCATGGGGCAAAATTTAGAGGGTGGGGCCCCACCTAAAGTGACCTTTTTCGTTTGGTGGATGGCTCATGGTGAAATTCTGACTTTAGACAACTTGAGAAAGAAGACGGTTGTAATTGTGACTCGCTATTGTCTTTACAAGAATGCAACTAAATATATTGATCATTTGTCAATGGACTGTCCGGGGGCAAAGGAACTTCGAATCTTGCTTTGTTGCGGGTTGGTTTGGCTTAAGCTGCTCTGACAAGGATAAATCCTTTTTTGGAATCTTGGTCGGGTATCATAATCCCTAAGCATATAAGGTAGATGTGGGATCTATTCCGTTTTGTATTCTTTGGTCCATTTGGGAGGTTTACAGATATAGAGTTTTCATTGTATAGGTTGATGAGTTGTTCTCGTCCATGTTACAGAACTAGTTAGGAGGGTAAAGAACCGGAGTTCTTTTCTTTTTTGCAGTTTATAGATAGCTTGGAGTTGTAACTCCACCTTGGATCCTTTTTGCATCTTCTTGACCTCAATTGGTTAGGGAACGACAAGAGGAAGATTCAAAAAACCAACATTTTCTCGTCAACCAAAAGGCATCATCAGTCACGACGGAGCATCACTTTAACTTCATTCAGCAAAACGAAATAAAAATTAAAAGAGAAAGGAGAAAGTTATTTCATAGTGAATACCCTCGCTACTTCTCATTCAAAAAAACCAACATTTTCTGGTCAACCAAAAGGCATCATCAGTCACGACGGAGCATCACTTTCACTTCATTCAGCAAAACGAAATAAAAATTAAAAGAGAAAGGAGAAAGTTACTTCATAATGAATACCTGAAGTGCATGAATGTGGAAATTGAACGAGAAGTAGCGAGGGGTCTTCGAGGTACTTAAGAACCACGTCTTCTTGTTCCCCTTTCTTCTCACTACTCCTCCAGTCCTCCCACTTGGATACAGATGATGAAGAGATATGCAACCATTTCCGCTCTGAAGAACCATTGCGTCCATATCTATCTCAGAGACGATAAGATCACATATATCTATCGATATGCACAGAGAGAGACGTACAGAAATTACAACTCCAACACCATCGATTACTCGCCCATGCTCTCTCTAGGGAGTAAATGAGTGCGAGAATGAGACCCCTCCATGTTCATTTTGGGATACTTTACTTGGATGAGTGGATTGCTATGTAACCGTGAGAAACGGAGAAGTGGACCGCGAGATATTTCAACCCCACTACATCCCCCTTCAGAATTTGCAACATATTATAGGGTTTTTGGTTCCAAGAACATTTGTCTGTTTGGAACGATATAGAATTATATAAATTTATATAAAATGTTGTTTTGTATTCTGTGTGGTAAATAAAAAATTTTAATTTTATAATTTTATAATTCATTTTTATAAAAATTTGTAAAGTTTTATATTTATTTTTATTTTTGTTGTTTTACACCAAATAAAATGCATATATAAGATCAAGAATTTAGACACGAAAATATAATTTATTCTACAAAGAATTTAAATATAAAATTATAAAAATATTAAAAAATAAAAACTATTAGTCAAAAAGAGATTAATATATATGTAAATTTTTTAATAAATATGTAAAATTTTATTATTTATTACAAATATTATTATAATTTTTAGAATATTAATTTAAAAAGTTTTTATTAAAAAAAGAAATAGAAAATATATTTTCACATAAAGTAACTGAAAAGACACTAAAATGGAGAGAGAGAAAAAAATAATCTTAAACATTGAACAAATCTAATGATTAACCATTTAAAAAAAATCTAACGATTAAAAAAATCTCAAATTCAATGTTTTAAACTTTTTTTATATATAGTTTATTTCATTTCAAATTAAAAATCATAACTTAAATCATATTAATGGTAAATGTGTTTGTAATCTAATTTTTTCCTTTTTACCTTTTTTTGGGGGAGGGGGGATT
>QLOD02000016.1:15672304-15682613 GCA_003260245.2 Sideroxylon spinosum | reverse complement strand
AGAAAAAAGATGAAGTACATTTAGTAGCTATTCTATTTGAATATTTATTTTATTTGAGTAGTCAGTTTATTTTAGTTACGATTAGATTCAATAATTAGGTAAAAGACCCAACAACCCATGGACCCAAAAATCTGAAAACCCGAAAACCTAGGAAGTCACTTGGATCGGTCCGGACCACCCACTCACCGATCTGGACACACAATCAAGCGGTCTGGACCACCTCTTACCGGTCCGGACACTGTTGTACTGACACCAACTTAAAGACCCCCAAATTCTAGAAGATCTGCATTTATCTTCTCTATAACTTCGCATCTCAAAAAATCTCCTTTCCTAATTGTAAAACCAATGAAGCCGTCATCAATTCGCGCTTCCAATGTTGCTTTAGGAACCATTCAAGCATCAAAACTCCATTCCTTTAACTTGGGTAAGTCATCTTCTTCACCATTCAAGCCCGAGCTTCATGTTTATTCAAGCTCTATGGTGAAATCTATTTTTAGATACATGCACCAAGGATTCGTAGTCAAGGAGTGAACTTGGATCAAACTTTCAAGGAGTCTTTGGTTAAGTTTGATTTTTGGGTTCCAGCTTTCACTTTTCTCCAGAAACCTAAAGTTCAGGTAAGTAGTTTGTAAACCCGAAAGTGTGATTTGAAAATTGTAAATTCAAAAACAAGATTTCAATTTTTCTTAATCTTTTAATTAGTGGGCCACTAAACTTGTGTGGACATAGTCATTTGGAGTAAAAAATGCCTCCATGAGTTAGACTCACTGCAGAACGCCAAGTAAAATCAAGAGATTTTGGTAATGATAGAATTTAGTGTCATGAGGTTGGAAGGAAATATGACCCAACATGGATTTACAAACCAGTTGTAATTGAGAGGAGATGGAAAATTGACCAATTTCGAAGTGAAGAATTTTTTTTATTACAAAATTTTGAAGGAAGAAGATGGCTTCACTTGACAAAATTCATTCCCAGGTGTGTGGTGGAGGTGATAGAGAATTTTTTGCCAATGTTAAAGAAGAATCAGTTAATAGGAGAAGAGATAGAGAATCAATAACTAGCTGGGTCCGGGGGGGTAGATACATTGACACCTACTGATTTTGCCTAAGTATTCCAACTCCCCCGAGTTAGTCAACCTGAATTTCACTACCCGTCTGATAGGGTACCTTCCATGGAGGTAATAGCACAAGAATTCTCAATGAAGGTCTTACATGGGTTGGAGACATAAGGAAGGCAGTTTCTGAACTAAATGATAAATATTGGCCCTTTTTTATGTTCTCGTGCACCAACTTACTACCCTAAAATTGAATTCAGACTGCACACCACTGAGAGCCAAATTAATATATTCTATAAGAAAAAATATGACTATAGGTTTGCCAGCCTACAAGTGGCAGCAGATCCTTTACACTTTTGAGCACCCTACTACACAAACGAGTATTCCATTTGGGGGTGCTTTAACGCAGATATTTAGGAATAAAGGCACTCATATTTCAGATGATCTTCCTATAGCTGGTTCCATCCTACCTATCACATACACTTCCTATTCAAAATCCCAAGGCATTCTAAATAAAAAAAGGAAGTTTAAAAATCAAAAAGAAGCATGCAGTAGCTCACAGGCTGAAGAGGAGCATGACCCAAGTTACACCATTGAAAACTTAGCTGACAAAATGGATGAGACAAACTTTGCTATTGGTGATTTGTCAAAGAGGATGTCCCAGTTAGAATATAGTGAAGAGCAAAAAAATAGGGTCCTGTAATAGTTATTAAGAAATCAAGAAGGACAGGGCAGGTGGATGTAGCACTTCTTTTCCCAGTTTCCAGGATATCAGCCCCCATTCTCTCCGCCGCTGTGAGACCTTGTTTATACTCCTGTTCTAGCGGGTGTTTTTATTTTTCTTTGCACTTTGAGAGTTTAGTGGATTATCGTACATGATTAATTATGTATCACTAAAACTCTTTGTATTAAGCTTTATCTCATGTAGCTACTTAATTCTGGGCTGTAATAATTGTGCTATTCCTTTATTTTTATTCATGACTTTTCATTTGTGCTTAATGTTAACAAATTGTTATGCTCAAATGTTAATTATTGATTATCTATTTACATGCATTGAATCCCTTTAGCATTATCATTATCATTACATAATATAACTGAAAATCAATGGTTAGTGGGTTAGGTACTCTGTTAGGAGAGTACATGGCCACATATCTCAACCCATGCCCATTTTGGGCCTACCTCATATGATCTTACCTAATATAAGTAAATATGCAACTCTACGTTTGCCACCGAGCTAAATAACATCTACCTCATTTTGTGGGTGACTAGCCTACTGAGTGTGAGTGCCCCCATCCCTGCTCAGGTTTCAAGATTTTCAATCCTTTGATATATCAACTATTTCACTGAATTCAAGCACTTTGACTTGTACATGACTTGTAAAACATGATGAAAATTATTATGAAATGATAATTTTCTATGCTGAAACATGGGCAATGGTTAGAGCTGTAAAGAGGTAGGCAAAAATGAGGCAATTATAATAGTGATTCACCAGATATTTTTTTTTTTTTTTTTTTTTCACTTTTTTGAACCCCAAACCCCCTCCTCCTTAATTCTCAATGGTACATTACTTTTGGAATAATTGCTACAAAGAAAGTGTACAGTGATCCTAAATTGGTCATAGGTGGAACAACCAACAATAAAACTCCATCCAAAACCAATTGTTCCAATCCATGGTTGTCAATATTCCACGTCATCAGTGTGCTTTCTCGTAGCCCTCCGTACTTATAATATTATATCCATTTCCCAATCCTTTCCAGTAACCTTTTCAGATTAATCTCAACCATTCATCATGATAAGCCATATTTTTAAAAGTGTGAGCAGATTTGTTATATAAATTGAGTGCATGCACCTCTGTCTAAGTGGTTTAGGTAGATGTTTTACTAGAAAGTACAATTGAGCTTTAAATTTTGTGACTAAGTGAGGAACTGAGTTATTTCTAAAGAGAAGGAAGCTTTCGTGTTGGTTCTTATTGGATTTATTCTCTATTTTCTATTATTGAACTTGAGGCATGGAAAGTTTGAATTTACTAAAATCGAAAATCATATTTTTTTCATATTCTATTTAAATACAAAAATTGAAATCTATTTGTTTCCTTATATGGATTATTTGAAATTGATGAATATTTAGACCTTCAGACATAGAATAGGACAAATATGTGGAGTTTTTTTTCTTTGTTTTGTTGTTTTTATTTATTTATTTTTTTTTTTTTTTTTTTTTGTTAAGTGACAAATATGTGGAGTTAATAACTCAAACCAACTAACACCAAAACAAATCACGATCCAAAACTAGAAAATTTGTTCTGAGTGTCGTGTAAGCGCAAGACATACATACACACAGCGAGTTAAAAACCAGCAACTAACCTTCAGTTCATAATTTTTGATCTTTTAGCCTATGTTGATATTATGTGATGCAATTTAACCTATTTAAACTGCTATATTTGCAAATGGTTATCTAATGCATGTCTTAAATTGTTAAAGTCATTGGATTAAAAGATTAAATGTACTTTATATTGGTTTTGCTTATGTGTTTGGCTTATCTTATATTATTAAGATAAAATGAAATGATATTGAACTGTTATACTTTGAATATTGACCTTAGTTATTGCTTTTGGATTGAATTAAGAGATATTGAAATAGAGAGCACAGCTTGCAAAAAAAAGGGAAACAGAGAGCACATGTACTTAAAGATTAGAAGTACCAAGATCTAGCCAGAGTTCGACTATCATCCCAGTAAGCTAACAACCTACAAGACGACATTAATGCTCATATGTAATTTTTTCATCATCTGTGCTAGAGGTTGCCGATGCCTATATGATATATTTTCATGAATCAGGCCTGAATGTAGACATCATGGATGGCATATTTTGACTAAAGTCGTTGGTCACGGATCAATTGTTGGGTACCTAAAATCTAATGAGTTTTGATGTGTGATTATGATTGTTTTGGACATGGGTTATTAACTTGGATAATAAACAAATGAAATAGTTTTGTTGTTTTTACTGGCAGTTGATAAATACTATCATTGTTTCACTATAGTACATTAATATACGTTCTGTTGCATAGTGGACAGACTTAGTTTAGTAATTACTTTCCCATAGCCAAGGTTTGAATCATCTGACGAACTAAATTCCAGTTTGTACATAAAGCTTTGCCATCCAACTAATTGCTAGGATTGTACAATTAAATTGTTGATATTTTATATTATATTCGATTTTGCTACAAATAATGTGATTAGCATTGATATTGGATTATTATTGATGAGCATGTACGATTGCATGTGATTAGTTCATATCGCCAAATTATGAGAATTTGGGCGCAACACTGACTGCATACAATTCAATATTAAATGACCGACTTAGCTGCCATCTAAGACGAGTGAATTGCAATGATCAATCAATACCTAAGCTTATGTTTGATACATGGAGAATGAAATCAAGTGTAATGAGAGCTGAAAATGGAATAAAGCTTTGAATCTCCTTCAATTCATTTGTTTAGTTACCAATATGAAAATCATGTGAATAAAACATTTAAATTCTCATAATTTAATTATAAATTTTAACTATGATAAAATGAAATGAAAAGTAACGAAAAAAATAATCAATACTTTTAGGTTTTGGACACCCAAAATGCAAATATGAATTAAAAATAACAAGTAAAACTATCATTTTATTGCTCAAGTTCAAATCCAAACAAAATTTTCTAAACTACTAACACATTGATGAATATTTTTCAATATTTTAAAAAACTAAAAATACAAATTTGAACAAAAACAGAACCTAAGGGTAAAATAATCAATTTACAACTCCTGTTCATATTGGATAAAATTTGTTTAATTATCGAACCAAATTTTATTTAACTACTAAGAAACATGTCAAATAATCGGAAAGCCTAAGATGTGAATTTGAACCAAAAACAAGCCTAAAAATAAAATAATCATTTTATAACTTCGAGTTTGAATCAAACAAAAATTTGTTTAGCTAAAAAACATGTCTGATAAATAACTTTTAGCCTTTGATAAAGCTCAAAATACAAATTTGATAAAAACATTAAACAAAATAAGATTTATAAAAGACAAAAAACAATAACTGGAAAAAAAAAAAAAAAACAAACAAACAAACACAAATAAAAATGAACTAGTACTTGCCAAGAGACACTTAAGCATTAATCAGGTCAGCAAAAACTGGCAGAATGAGACAGAAACCTGAACCAATACAAATAACAGCATGACAATCGGAAAAGCTCCAACATTCTTACAGCCGTCAAACGTACCATGGAATATTTTTCCATGAAGGACGTTTAGAAACTAAGAAAATAGTGTGGAGCATTTTCCAAATTCTGAAAGGTTTTGTCCCATGCGATCTCCTTTTCACTAATATGGCCTTGTACAAGGAAAGAGAATGCTCATGATATCCATAAATCAAGTCCAGAGGGAAGGGGGAAAAATTAAAAAAATAAAATAACTCAGATTTATGTACATCATGTTAGATGCTGAATCGTAGCCCACATTAAGGGATGAAAGAAAATTGATAAGACAGAAGAATCTCAAATTGAGATTCCTCCGCCCCTATGCTTTACAACAGGAGATGATCAAGCAAGATCATCAAGGCTAAAACTATTTGGGTTAAATATATACATCCAAAAGAATTACATTTTCTACTGCTCGCCCACTGCAGACCACCTGGTTCAATCCTTAGAAGCACGTCCCTCTCCACGAGGCATTTTCTTCAATCCAGCTGCCATTGGAAATGTATTTATACAAAAGGACATACAAAAATAAGCATCTTACGACAACATAACATTCAAGCTCAATAAACTTATTTTTCCTATCAAGAATGTTGACAAGCAAAGTGTAGTCTTGATACCCAAATTAATCATTAGATAAACTACATTTAGCACTAATGTACTTTATCCTCAATCTCACTTTTGACCCCCTATAATATTAATTATTCTCCTTTGCCCTCTATACTTTTCATCAACAAAGTGTAGTCTTGATACCCAAATTAATCATTAGATAAACTACATTTAGCACTAATGTACTTTATCCTCAATCTCACTTTTGACCCCCTATAATATTAATTATTCTCCTTTGCCCTCTATACTTTTCAATTATCTCACTTTGTCCCCTCTCATCAAATTTATTTATGAAAAAAGTCACGTCTCTATTATATGCAATGGACAAGAAAAGTCACGTGTTCATTATGTGCAATGGACACAATGTTTTCCGTCAAATTTTATTTAACACTAACTAACGAAAGGGAAAAAAGTGGATCGATTTGAAAGTATGGGAGCAAAGTGAAATGAATTAAAATACAAAGGCCAAAATGATATTGGCAGTAAAATCCAGAGAAGCGTCAAGTGTAATTTACCCTTATTCGTTTTATAATATAGTAAATAAATTCTAAGTTTGTTTAAAAGGTACTATCAACTCTGCCCCCCGAATAACATCCAATTAAAGAACTTCATTTAAAGTTTAATAAAGCATATCCATGCGTCCAACATGATTTTATGTATGAAGTTAGTTTGTTCAAACAATTAACACTTTGAATCAGAGAAGTTTTTTTATTTTATTTTTTTTTTTTTGGGTAACTTGAATCAGAAAACAGATTTGATTGGCGTTGTCAAATCCATATAACCAACCCCACTTAGTGGGAAAAGGCTTAGCTTGGTTTGGTTTGGTAGGCGCAATCAGATAAGTTAGTTAAAACAAGTATTACTCTCACACTTCGAATCAGAGAAACCCCCACCCCCTTTCTTCTCAAAGTAAGGGGCAAAGTCCATTGCATATTCTGTTTAAGTAATTCTTCCTCTCTCTCTCTTCTCATGTACAGTTTCTATATTGAAAAAAATTAAATATGAGAAACAAAGCTGCTCCCATTTAAATTTAACCATTAAGAGTAACACATAACTGATATGTCTCAACCTTTGTGTGTGTGTGTGTGTGTGTGTGTGTGAGAGAGAGAGAGTGAGAGAGAGAGAGAGAGAGAGAACATACAATCTTCAACATCCTTCAACTGATAATAGTGTGGAGCTATTTCCACCAACCACTCAGGTTTTAGCTCCGTAACCTACAATTCAACTTCCCAAGTTAGCATATAATGGATAGCTCCCGCAGACCTATGGTATAATGAAAGTGATATTATCTACAAATTCTGAGAAAAGGCAGACAAATAAAATCAACATTTACCTGCCGCATGTACTCCTTGGTTGTCAGTACTAATTCATGATAAACAACCCATCTTGGAAGCACCTATAAAGGGAAGGGAAAGGAGATTAAAAACTGTCTAAATCAAAGACATATATTTCCAACATTCAATACCATATGCATGCATCGCTGCATAGCCAGCATATATGCACGTGTATGTAAGCATATAAGACGATATAGAGGCTGCATAATGTGCAGCATATCTTAATTTGTTTGTAGACTATCTTCATAATTTTTTTTTTCCTATGGGGGACTATTTATAACATGATTGACAAAGTTCATGAAAAGTGGCACCCAACCACAAAAAGGAACCAAAAAAAATAAGTAAAAAAGAAAACAAAAATTATAGAAGTCAAGGATTTCGTAAAACACACCTGCAACCGCAGACACAACAAAAATCAACCAGATCAGTGTTTTGAGAGAAGCTTCAAGCAATGAATTAAAACACCCAATTTAAGATAAGCTATCAAATAAACCATATTAATCAAAGTTTGCCACTTATGTTAGCCATCTAAGGTGTTTCGAGCATACAGACCAAGAAAAAATCCACACTTCCAAATAATCCACCAACTTGATCAAAAGGAGAAGAAAAAATTAAAAAAACCAGGGGGGGGGGGTGGTGGGTGTGGTTAGACACTTCCATTTCCTATAAGGAGGGAACAATCACTAAAATATGATAAGGAACAGTAGAAATTAATGCAAAGAAAGAAAGAAATTAAGCAAGAATTAAGTAAAAAGGAAAGCTTAGAGAAGGAAAACACAGGTATTATGTTAATCAATTATCTTCATAATTCTAGTCTACTAATCCAATACAATTAAAACCTTTATATAGGCTAACCAAATCCTATCATTATTCCTTTTTAAATCAAATCCCTCGGAAAATCGAACTAAAGATAAACATCTCTCAATCAAATTTTATAAAATCCCTAATAAAATCCCATTCAAAACAAATCCTAAATCAAATCAAAGATAAGTGTCCTTTAAAATCTCTAACTACTCAAAATAAATCCTCAAAAAAAATCTTCCATGACATAAAATAAAATAATATGTGGATTTACATCATTATCCTCGAATAAGAATAAATTGACCCCAACGAGTTGAAACCACGAGCTTTGCCTTTTGGGCCACAAACATAGTGGACGATCAAGCTACTCTCAGAGCTTGGGCACTTGTGTTAATGGGAGGTAGAAACCTAGTATCCCCACCAATTCTTCCAAGACGGAACATCTCAATTCTAGTGAGATATCTTGTTAAGTCCGAAAAAATGCCAACAATACTTGATTAAACTACTGAGGAGGCACTTCAATGGGGAGGATAAAATCCAAAACAATTTTGTAGGTCTTAGACATCGATTGAGACATTGTCCTAACAAGAACCTCAGTGATACAAGCTTTTTCAATGAATTGGATAGTCTCTTTAGGTGGTACAAGCTTGCATCATCACACCCAGATCAAAAAGTTCACCTCTTTAGGTGGAAAACCTCTTTGTTGCAACGATGCATGACACTCATCAATCTACTTACCAAATTCATCTAAATCATCAAACTCAAGACTCATCAAGGTCAGGTTCAGAAACCAACACTTCCAGTTTGTCCCCATCAACTATTGCACATATTCTTCAATAAACAAATCATGCATCACGCTTGCCCACTACTTCAGCTATGATTCCTTTAATTATATCACTCATTGGCAGGGCACTAAAGGATAGAGAATAAAATTTTGTTTTCACGTTTGAAGAGAGCAACTGGTTTGGTGCATAGTGATTTGAAGAATAATGGATGCCTCTACTCAATGCAATAGGGTTCCTACTAAGCAACTCATATTCTTAAACAAAAGTATAAGCATGGCCAATAGTGGTGGTATCCCAAAAGAAAAGCTCTATCCAAGATTGTCATGCAGGCCTTGATTAAACTAGTTCAAAGTTATGATTTCGTCTTCAATTATATAGCATCTCATCCTGAAATCATCACATCCAATGGTATACTTAGCTACCAAAAGGTCGCTATAAGTAAGATAATTCAATTGGTCTAATAAATTAATCTACCCATATTCTCATACCCGTAATACAACCTATTGTTCTTGTTTTTATGACATTTAGTTTGTAAGAACTCAATTGGGTTAATTGTCGATCAAATGCATCAAACAAGCAAGGGTCTATGGTATTTGGTTGTAAGATTTAGCCCAAAAAAAGACTAACGAAGTGTCTTGGAATTGCTCAGAACAATCTTTTGTGCCCTTAAGTGTCGTGGAAGCCGCTGGAGTATTATCAAAGTTTCGTCGACAGGTCATCAGAGCTTCACTGGAGCTTGCTGGGGTCACCAAACGTGGTTCCCTAAGAGAGACAAATTTGGTAAAAGGTGGCTAAGTATAACTAGGTACACACGCACATGCACACAGAAAAAGTTGAGGTCAAAAGTAGGTGTTGCACGTGAAGACACCATAGGCATGTGGGGATCGAGGGACCTTTGCAACTTGGTCGACATAGGTCGCGGACAAGTGATGAGGCTGATGATGAGGCTACTTGGCTCCATCAATGGCTGTAATAAGACCTTTTAAGGTTTGGCAGTGGCGATGCCTAGGACTGTTCACTGATAATGGAGATAAAAGGCATCTAGAAGCTTCGTCAGGGCTTGCTGATGACTGACAAGGGTCCTGGTGTTGCTCTAGGCGGTCGATGAGCCCACGGGGAATGGTTTCGGAATCGAAAGCCTGATTGATTGGATTAGGTTATGGAACATTAAACTGAGGGTGGATTTTAAGCACTGATTAAGAATTCGTGAACAGTGATTAATAATTCTCAAAGCTAGGTTTTCAATTGATTTGGTCTAATACCAATTTCAATTGGAAACAGCAGAAATTAAAAGGAAAAAAAAAAAGATTAAGAAAGAAAGAAGAAGAGATTAAGAAAGAAAACACTTGCATTATGCCAATCAATTATCTTCATCAATTATCTTCATAATTCTAGTCTACTAATCCAATACAATTAAAGCCTTTACATAGACTCACCAAATCTTATCATTATTCAAAGATAAATCAAATTCCTTAGAAAATCGAA
>QLOD02000016.1:15652643-15672204 GCA_003260245.2 Sideroxylon spinosum | reverse complement strand
TGGAAAAAAGAAAAAACTGAAAGTAACTCAAAAAAAGTTGCTAGCTTTGGAATTCCTTGACCACCGATGATGCAATAGTGCGGTCAAAATCTGTTGTTAGCTGTAAAAAAAAATATTTTCACTCTGTTTTTTTCTGATGCAAATATTTTGTTAACTTTAAAACTTCGTTCATTTTTGTTACATTATATTAAAATAAACTATTTTAACAAAAAAGATAATTAAACTAAATTAATTAAATTAATTATATAAATTAATATGTAATATATATTATTAAATTATTTTTATAAATAATAAAAATAAATTAATTAATTAATTTTAATTTAATTATTATTTTAATTTAATATAATAATGAATTCAATTTAAAAATATTTGAGAAAAGTAGAGGAGGCGAATAGTTTTACGAACATTTTTAAATTTTTTGATAACTAGTTACTCAATTTTATTTTATTTTATTTTATTTCTGAAATTATCATACTATTCTCTTATATTTTTTATTTTTTTAAATATAAAGAGAGAAATTATTAAATTAAAAAACTAATTCCTAAAAAAACAAAATTTTTTCTCAAAAAAAAAAAAAAAAAAAAAACCTAATTTTAAAGTTTGTGATAATAATTTCTTAAATTTATTATTTCTCTTCTCATTTTTTTTAATGTTTGTTTATTCCTAGAGGCACCAAAAGTTTTTTGTTAAAAACAATTTAATAAAATATATTTCATATTAAATTAATCTAATTTAATTATTTATTAAAAAATTAATAAAATATAATTTAATTATTTATGAGATATAATTTTATAATTAATCTAACTTTATTATTTATTAAAATAATTTAATAAAATATATTTTATACAAGAAAAATTTCTCAAACAAAAAAAGAACCCTGATTTTCTAGTAGTTAATAGTAGTTAGCTACCAAAAAAAAATTACCAAACTCAACCAATAGTTAGGTGAAAGTCTCTTCTAATTTTAGTCTTTCTATATTTAATTTATAGTGTGTGATATTAGTGTCTTAAATTTTATTCTCTTTGTTCGCATTCCCTTTTTTTTTTTTTTGGTTTAATCTTAGAGGCACCAAAAGTTTTTGGTTAAAAACAATTTAATAAAATATATTTCATATTAAATTAATCTAATTTAATTATGTATTATAATAGTTTATTAAAATATAATTTCATTATTCATAAAATGTAATTTAACAATTAATTTAACTTAATTATTTATTGAAATAATTTAACAAAACATATTTTATATAATAAATTAATAATAAAATATAATTTAACTATGATATTTATTTCAAAAAATAATTAATTAATTAATTAAATTAGATTAATTATTAAATTAATTAATTAATTTACTGTATTATTTATTAAAAGTAATTTAATAATATATATTAAATTTAATTATTTATTAATAATTATTTATTTTATATAAATTAAATTAATATTTAAATTGAACTAATTTAAATATTTTATATAATTAATTTAGTTTAATTATCTTGTTTGTTAAAATAATTTATTTGAATATAACGTAACAAAAATGGACAAAATTTTAAAATTGACAAAATCTTTGCAACAAAAAAAAAAAAAAAGTGAATATTTTTCTTTTACAGCTAACAGCAGATTCTGACAAAACTGTCTCATCATCTGTGGCCAAGACATTCCGAAACCAACAACTTCTAAAGCTACTTTCAGTTTTCTTTTCTTTTCTTTTTTTTTTTTTGGTCTTTTTTTTTTTTTCCATATGTAAAATCAAATGAAACTAATATTTTTAATTTTTTAACAGACAGATAGACTTTGTTACTTGAATTTTGAAAAGTTTCACAATAAATGAATTTTTATTATAATATTTTAATTATATAGATAAAATTTTATTTTTAAATATTTTAATATTCAATATATTTATTATTACTTTCAATTTTACTTTCACTTTATGGAAAAAAAAAAAAAAACAAAAGACAAAAAATGAATCCTTCGGATGCCTTGGCCGTTTCTGGGTGTTGGGGTGTGAGGGCATTTTCATCAAATCCAGCCAGCTAGCGGAGTAAATTAACGAATGGGCTCAAGTGTTACAAACATTTGGGAATAAAGGGTCTAAGTAATATTCAGATAATCTAAGTATAATTAACCTAATGTTTACGAGATCTAGGTGTAATTTAAAATAAAAGAATATTTGAATTTGCATCAAAATAAAACCTTTATGCCCAGCACAAAGAGGAAATAATCAGCACCAATTATAACTTACCTGTGCTAAACCAGAGCTGGGGTGAATATGAACAGTCTGGGGATGCTTGACTGTCCGATAAGATCCATTTTTCTGAAGCCTCGCAGAATTTGGGAAAAAGCCTGTAATTAATAGAGGGGGAAAATGAAAATAACATGACAGCATTATATCAAATGATGGTGCCATAAGATGCACACCAACTTCAAATCATCACAAGCTAGGTGTTATGTTATAACCTGCTGTTATAGCTTTTTTTATTGCTTCTAGATCATTAGGGTTTGATGCTATTTCAATTTCAACCCTCTCCAATAGCCCCTCCAATTGATCTCTTATGTCTCTTGCACGCTTCATACTCCTGACCTAAGGAATGCAAACCAAAAAAATAAATGAGTAACTCGCAGACTTTTATCTACAAGCAGCAGAAAAGAGCAAATACTTGGGAAGAATGATGACAATATGAAAATCTCTATGCCGCACCGTTTGTTCTTAATGAACTAAAGAACCACAAAATA
The DNA here is from genome assembly GCA_003260245.2 of Sideroxylon spinosum. Taxonomy (NCBI): domain Eukaryota; kingdom Viridiplantae; phylum Streptophyta; class Magnoliopsida; order Ericales; family Sapotaceae; genus Sideroxylon; species Sideroxylon spinosum. The sequence continues at coordinate 15,669,478 of QLOD02000016.1, read as the reverse complement.
TCTTCATCAGTAATTGAAATTTAAACACCGTTCATGGAGCCCTAACATGGGATCAAATTGTCATCACCTATTGCAATGGCATGTCCTTTATCTAGGGGTCCACTACATTCTAGTGTAATCGCGTCTATTTATTTATTTATTTTTATTATTATTATTATTATTATTATTATTGATAATTAACGTGTGACTCTTGATTAGTCAAAGGCATAAAGGAGATGCCCTCATTTACTAAAATAAATCCCAATTTTTATTACATGGACTCTTCTAAATATATGGTGTACTTATGTCAGATACTTAATACTTGGACAAGGATTAATTGGATAAGAGTATGGAATATGTAACCTAATATCATTGAATAAATATTTCAAAATTCAATTTTAGCTCATAACTATTAAAAAATAAAATAAAATAAAATAAAAACTTATATTTTATGCATGAAATACTTTAATAGAATCTTGTTAATAAATATTCCATAAAATAATTATATTAAATATAAAAATATTTTCTGGAATCTCCGTATCTTTGAATAAGAAAATTCATAGGTTTGACTCTTAGACACATACCGCCGTTATCCGTATTCTAGTAACATAGTTGCCAACGTGGCCTATGATTTTATATCTAAGGGCAAAAAAAAAAAACCTCAAAAAATTGTTCAACTCTAGTCTTTACCCTCAGATAACTACCTATACAAAATAGAGAAGAAAAATACATTTGATCATGTATAATCTTTGTGGGCATAAGCCACAGCTGCAAGTCCCGCGGTCACCTACGTATTCCCGCGGTACACAATCTTACAAGCTGCGTTGACTTTAATAGTGCGCAGAGGTTCCATCACTGTAAAACATACTCACAGGAATGCCATTCTTACGGAGCAACTTATTCCCAGACTTAGACTCTAACAATTTAACAACTCATGGGATCATCGAGGATTCGGCAGATTGGAAACTAGGACCAAGGGACCGTTAGGATTCACCCAACCAATCTAAAGAGAGAATCGAGCGGAGAATCTTTATCCTATCTAGGCGCACCTAGTTAGGGCTAAACATTCTCCCCACGGATTCAAAGCCCAAGCTCCTGCCTAAAAGGATTCTCTCGTCACCTATATAAACATTCCTTCTCCGAAAGGTCTATCATCATACATCAAGCATCCATCATATTCTCCTACTCATATTCTCCTTCCCTCCCTCCCTCCCTCCTTTCCTCTCGTTTTAGATTTTCCTGGTTCTCATCCCTCCACCAGACTCTGGTAGCTGCCATTATCAATCGTTAATATAATTCCCCGAAGGCTTAACCTCTCCAGGTTACCCTACCCCCCCCCCCAAAAAAAAAAAAAAACAATCTTCTATCCTTTCCCTCCAAATAGTCCATCCTAAGCAAAAAAGAATTATTCTTCACACCTTACTTTTCCAAACACTAGCTCCCACCATGACCATCTAACATTAGGGCTTTGTTATGTCGATCCCCACCATGACTCATTGTGGGAGTACCCAAACTATTCTAAACTTCTTTCAACTAATTACAATGTATAAAAGGATGGTTTATTGCCAATTCACAATGATATGCGTTCTAACAATAAGATATTAGTTTTGAGTATCTTGCATGAATCAAGTACATACCAAAAAAAAAAGCAACTTTAGGCGGCCACTCCATGTGACCAAATATTCTTCCAAGGATATTTTGCTGCCTCACTTCCATTCGTTGCAAAATAGAATGGTTTCACATCAAATGCCCCCCGTTGAGACTACTTCCATCTAATCCCGTCCTCCTCAACATTTTGAGAGTATAGAAGTCCCAAGAGATACGAACAAATATAAACCTCCCAGTCTTGCAGATTTCTAGGAAGATCCACACTCGATGTTGCATGGTTACCCTCCAAAATCTACTCCTCTCTTCACCCACCATGAAGGAAGTGAATCTACTAAACTCATCCATCCGCCTCCTAATACATTTCCATAGAGGGGTATACGGTGCCAAAACCTCCTTTCTTGCCCAATCACCCCATTCGCTGCTGTATTTAGTCATCACTAGTCACCTCCAAAACTTTCCTTCTCATACTCATATCTCCACAACCATTTTTTCCCCGCAATGCATCTTTGAGTTTTACAAGACACCGAAACCCACACCTCCCACCTTAATGCGACAACCAATGGAGTTCCACTCCACTAGATGATAATTTTAATTACTCTCTAGTACCACACCATAAGCAATCCCTTTGCCTCTTCTCAAGCTTTTTAATTTTACCACCGGTATCTTAAACAATGACATAAAATAAGTCGGAATACTTGTCAATGTACACTTAACAAGCGCTAGTCTTCCACCCTTGGAAAGATAAAACTTTTTCCATCCCGCTAATCTTATTTGAAACTTCTCAATAAACCCATCCCAAATCTTTATCACCTTGTAAGTAGCTGCCAAAGGAAGTCCTAATAAATCAAAGGTCATGACCCTGCCCTGCACCCCGTGATTGTTGACAACTCCTCCATCACAACAAAATAATTTATGATTTCACTTCAACTTAATCTTCAAATACTGACTAAAACAATTGAGTAACTTCGAACCAGCAGGGCCATTAGCAAGCATAGGTCCTACCAATCCTATCGCTGGGAGGGGTAGACTAGTAGTTTGGGACAACCCAAATCTTAGATTACAACAAAGTGGCATCCCTCACACTTCACTGCATTGATATAATTGAGAGCCCAAGCATTTAAATTACACCAAGCAAATAGCCAGTTAATTAAATTTAGTCAATACAAGAAGTTAATTAATTATGAAGAACCCCCAGCAACAGATCATCTGAAGTATTGACATGTATAATGAGGCTTTGGTTGCTCTGTGCGCTTCCATCTCTTCGGATTAAAGGGGATTCTTTTTTTCTTTTTCTTTTTTAATCAAGCATAACAAGAGAGAATCTTGCATTTAGTTTAAGCTCTTATTTAAGTTTTTCTCCATGAATTTTTTTTTTTTTTTTCTAAAACTAAGAACGAACCCGGGGTTTGGGGGGGGGGGGGAAGGAAAAACTATCTGGGGAATATTTGTATTCTATGAATTGTTAACAATTGTATGTAGAATAAGCATATTTTATATAGTTAAATAGACCAATAATACATGGAAATAACAAAAAACTAAATATTCAGAATATTAAACATAACACCTAGAATGGAAACGATATTTCCTAGTCATAATATTCTAACAATGTCAAGAAAAAACATCAATTAGATATTCTTTCCATAATACTCAGTCCCCCATCAAACTCACTGTGGTAAAATAGATACAAACTTGAATTTGGAAACTAAAGCACGTGAGCTGCCAGGTGAATGGATCTTAACCAATTGCAAATCGGTAACAAGACGCTCATAGAATGACTACAAGATAACAGTGAAAACAACTTCAAAATAACTAGAACAAATGCAAAACAGCGACTAAACAGTTGCAAGACGGGTACAAATGACTGCGAAATAGTAGCAAAAAGGGCAACAAAACAGCTGCGTGAATGACTACAAAACAGAGGAGAGAACAATTGCGAGACAGCACTGAAAACAGCAGCACCTCAACTGCAAGAATGGATCTGACACTGATGGAGGACGGTAGTAAAACAACAGCAAGATAGCTACAAGACAGCAACAAGAACGGCTAAAAAATATCAATAAATAGCTGAAAGAATGGTTGTAAAATAGCAGAGGAAATGCCTACAAGACGACGGCGATATTGATTATGATATAGCATCAAGAACAACAGTCAAATTACCATAAGACTATAGCGAGAAGAACAGTAAAGGTTATAAAAACAACAGAGAGAACGACTACGAAATTGCAGCCAAGCAGCAGAAAAAAACTGCTGAGACAGGAGAGAAGATAGATATGCAGGGAATAAGGTACACAAACAACGGTCCAATGGCCGGCAATAGGGTTTGCCGGCTGGTGAGGCAAACGTCAAGAGCAGAGGCTAGGTGCTAGATTGCTTAGAACAAATACTAGCATGTCAAAAAAGAAAAGTAGAAGCAGAACCAGGTACACTGAGACACACAAACACACCTGGATGTAATTCTCATAGCACCACTGCGTCGAGTAGTTAGTTTCTTTCCATGAACTGTAGACCTGAAATAATATAACGATAAACTGTAAGCCAAACAAATTCTTCCAGCACATGAGGTCAAGTACCTCAAGGATGTCTTCACTCACTTCACAAAGACCAAGTGTGTGGTGGCATCATATCATTAGTCAATTACTGGTAAAATGAAACATTAATTTTGAATTTGTATTTATGAATTTGAAATCAAGAGATTTGGTGCTAACTATTTAAGTAGAATTACTCAAACATAGCTTTGTTAGTTTAGATAGGGATTTCACCAATTTTAATAGTTTAACATGTAATTTTATGACATATTTGATATCACCACAAAAGTAGTTATTTAAAATCCTTCGTAATAATGACTCCATCTTTTTAGGAAGTAATGGTGCTAGTAGTCATAAGTAATCATTGGAATTTCCACGTATTACTACATAAATTAACCCTATCACTTACATTTTAATACAATTTAATATCAAATCCATTGACTTGAAATCCTAATTATCCAAACAGAGCCCAAGATCAATGAGCCTAAGATCAATAATGACAAGATTCTAACCGTATATTTTATTTCCCCAACCCAAAAATTCATTGTCAAGGCTGTTGCATAAATACAAAAGTATCTACAAGAGAAGAATGTCATAGAAATTCTGATTTGGATTACCAAGATCAATAAGCACACCCACAATGTCACTACTGTCAGTGAAGAGTGAAGACGCTAGCCGGAAAAGATTGGATTACCATCCCTAAGCCTGTGATTAGGAAACAAACCTTAAGCAATGCAATATGGTCTCCAACATTCCCAGTGTGAAAATTCATTCGTGCATTGTCAGCATGGACCTGTTTGTCCTTCGGGCGGTAAAAGATTGAGTTTCCAACAGAAAGCATGGAAGCAATTGATATGATGTCATCGGAGCATTTGTATTTGTCTGATGCTACAATCATTTTAGATAACATGGGATCAAGAGGGAACTCAGCCATTCTCCTACCAACTTTCGTCAACTCACCTAATTTATTCAACGCACCTAACGCAAAAAGCATTTCCAGGGCTTTAAGTAATGCTTCAGCAGGTGGAGGATCCATAAAATCAAAATTCAACAGGTCATGAATGCCAAGGCTCTTCAGTTGAAGAACCACATTTGCAAGGTTGGTCCGTTGTATCTCTGGGACGGTATTGTCATCCAGATCATTGTAATAGTTGTAGGCAGTATACAGCCGAAAGCATTTTCCAGGACCTGTTCGTCCAGATCGACCAGCACGTTGATTTGCTGACGCTTTGGAGATGGGCGCAACTAGTAATGATTCCATCCCCGTCCGGGGATTATAAGATTTCATCTTGCAAAAACCTGGATCAATGACATACTTGATCCCATCAATAGTTAATGATGTTTCTGCTATGTTTGTGGCCAAGACAACCTTCCGTGCCCCTTCAGGCGTGGGTTCAAATATTTTTGCTTGTAGCTCTGTCGGGAGGTTAGCATAGATTGGGCATATAATAAGCTCCGGAATTTTAGTTCCAAGACCCCGTGTTCTATGCTTTAGTATCTCCTCTGCCGTTTCAATTTCCTCCTGCCCGGTGAGGAAGACCAATATGTCACCATCACCAGATTGTTGAGTCGCATGGATCTGAAGAGCAGTCACAATAGCTGCATCCAAGTAATCAGCCTCTGGTGCTTTTGTGTAGTGTATCTCCACAGGAAACCGCCTACCAGGGATTTTGAAAATTGGGGCAGAATCAAAATAATCACTGAACTTTTCTGCATCAAGAGTTGCGCTTGATATAAGCAACTTGAGATCAGGACGAAAACGGGCTATATCCTATAACAAAAGAACAAAATGCGCACTTGAGTCAGACAATCGAAAAAAAGAAAAAGGACAAGGACTCCCATAAGCTTAAAAATGAAAAAGGCATACATCAATTCCCTTACAAGGACTACTTGTACATGAACAATGGAAAGGCAGGGTTGCCTATTACAAGGTGCTAAGTGAAGCTTGGAGAAGGAAAATCCATAAAAAAAGGTTCTTTAGCGGGAAAGTTTAAAAAAGGGGAGATGAACTGCACCCACACACACGGGGTGGGTAGTCAGCGTGATTTATGCGAGGTGAGGTTGGTTCAAAAACACGAGGAAAAGGATAATCCTCTGATTCAGTTGTTCTTGGATGAATACTAAAACCACCAGATAGTCATTTCTGCAAGTACTGATTCTACTATAGTTTCACAGGAGATATAATCAAACAATCAGCTAGACAAGATTCACAAGGGATCATTGTGTTTATCCAAACTTCAAGTCTCACCCCCAACTTATGCATTCTGAATTCATTAATTTACCATGCAATTCCTCTAGATTTCTTCAACAGAAAACCTTTCAGAAAAATCTAAGGCAAGGTTATTTACTTACCTTAACTAAACCAAACAAAATATCTGTTGAGAGAGTTCGTTCATGGGCCTCATCCACCATCACCACACTGAAAGATTATGCAGAATATTGAGCATCAGTTGCAAGATATAGACTACACTGTAAGCCGATACAAATAATGGCATACCTATAACCAGCAAGATCAGGTTCACCAAGGAATTCCCGCAGTAACATACCATCCGTCATATATTTCAGAACCGTTTTCTCTGAAGTACAATCTTCAAAACGGATTGAGTAACCAACCTGAAAGTATAGGCTATAAGTATTACAACTATCTTCCAAATAAAAGTATAATTGTTACAATGTAGAGTAACAAAGCATATCTAATACAAAACTATGACAAAATAATGCAAATGAACAAACAATTTATGAAAATATATTGAAAATTCTGACTTTCAGTCTAGAAAGGGGTTGATCCACCACCTACAAAAATCTTATTACAGGAACTTGTTAGATGGCATATTATTACTACCGCATGATGAAAAAAAAAACAAAGAATACTGCAGCAACCTAGGTCGAGTACATATACTGATTTCTATTTGTTGTAAAATCCAATGCTTTCTTATTTGTAAATCAGAAATTAAATATATATATATCTATATATTTTTTTTGGGTCTTACAGTCAATAGCTAAAAAATTAACTGATTATCAAGTCAGCCGCAAAAAAAGTTGTTATCCTAAACAAAGCCGACCTCGTGGCCAAGTTTAACACCCATTTCTTGAGAAACTCGAGCAGCAACACTCATAGCAGCAACCCGCCTGGGCTGGGTACATCCAATCTGCAAAAATGAAAAATAGATTGCATAAGGTCACCAACAGATATTTTCAAGCTTAGCAGACACGGGGCTCCACCTGGACAATAGCAATTCCATAGGAAAGAAAATTTTTTCATAATGACACCAATTCCAAACTTAGGAAAGAAACTTTTTCCATAAGAAAACTAGTACCATATTTCATTTTCACATTACTAGCTTCTTATTTGCAATCCATAACCACCAGTATGGTCCTTTGATATTTTGAGAGAGAGCATTGAAATTATCAATGGGCCTAGGTAATGCTACACTCATGCCAACTATAAATACAATGCAGGTGCAACCCATTGAAATATTATAATGAGCCTTAAGGATACTAAATATTAATCAATGAGACCAAATGAACCCTTTTCCAATTGTTGAATAGAACCAAGGACTTGCAGAACCTTTCCAGTAATAAAATTACTGCACCCACAACACAGACAGAGTCACCGAAGGCCAACTAGTCGACTCAACCTTGCAGAGTGAGACGACGGGCCGCATGCCTTCATGTGCCTGCAACCTTGCTGTGGTTAGGGGAACATGTGGAGGATTCCAACTACAGCACTCCTTCGATGGAGGTACCTGAAGGAGGTAAGACACCTGGTGCACTTCATTTGCTGGAACAATGCTCTGTCAGAGAATGAGTATTAATTATCTCTTTCGTGGCATAATAGAAGTACGAACTAGAACTGTTGAAAGGCTTTTGAATTGGTTCTCTAATTCAAGCAATCTCAATTACTCGTAGGATTGGGAAAAACCATCATGGTTCAAAGTCGCAGCTGTTGTATCAGCCCGAGAATGTTTTATGCGGTCACATCATCGCGACGTGGTACTAGATGATAAACAACTTTTCGTATTTTTTAGCTTAAAAATAATTCAAAAAATTTATTTAAAAAATTTAAATAATAAAATCAATGTATTACATAACCAATTATACAGTAACTATTTTATTAAATTTATAATAAACTACTTATAACATGCGAATGAACTAAATAATTTTACAAAATAATTAATATTCTATTTGATTTTAATCATAATATGTTAATCACGATAATTAATATTTTTCAAATGTTATTCAAAATATATTAGTTACATAATTAATAATTCATATTTTATTAATATAAATTCAAACAAAAAACTTACTACACATTAAAAATATGATTCAAAAATACTACAAAAGTGTTTAATAAAGAATAATACAAACTTATATTTTTATAATTTATTTTATTCAAAACAATTATAAAATTATTAAATAATAGCTAAGTGCATTTAACAACAAAAATATATTATTTACTAAACTCCTAACACATAATTAGTTTTTTTATTTTAAATATATATTGATTCATTTTAAATTTTAAATACTGAAAAAAAAAATCACAAAGCGTTTTGTAGAGGGGAAAAAAAACAAAAACCAAAAAAAAAAAAAAACAAAGAAATAATAAATATAATACTTTTTGAGACGAGGGTCTTGGTCATAATAACCCTAATGGATAGAAACGTCATCACCGGCCACTGGTCCAACTTGCGACAACTTGCAAGGGAGGGAAAAAACACAAAGCCCTTTGTAGAGGGGGAAAAAAAACAAAAAAAAACAAAGAAATAATAAATAAAATACTTTTTGAAACGAGGGTCTTGGTCATAGTAACCCTAATGGATAGAAACATCATCACCAGTCATTGGTCCGACTTGCGACAATTTGCAAGGAAGGGACACTTGGCGATGATCTAATGGCAATAAGGCTACAACGGCAAAAAGGCTAAGTCAGCAGTGACCTACAACCTACCACTTGCGACCTGCGCGGCCTAGTCGGCGACGATTGTTAAGCAAAGAGGTTGCGAAGGTTAGGCATCTCAATCTCAAGTCTGACTTCCTCTTTTTCATTTCATCACTATATCGCCGAGACAACCGATATCTCACCACAATTTGTCAAGATATTAGAGTATCGCTGATCTCTCAGAATGTTGCGATCGAAACAAGATGATTTGCACTCTCTCAACGAGATTTTCCGATGCGGCCTGGGATCTCGGCGCAGCCTCCCTCAATACCGAGCCGAGACGTCGAGATCTTGACTATCTTGGCTAAGAATTTGAACCATGGAAACCATTGGCCTATAGGACCAAAGCAAATCTAGACTAAGGGAGAACACAATGTGGTGTCTCCCACAACTTGAAGTCATGACACAATTCCAAATTCCTCAAATCGCTTTTGCTAGCTGTAAAATATGGCGTCTATGTAGGATTGTCATATATTCCATATATGGTAGTATATGATTGTAATTAATATCTAATATATACAATCATATTTTCTATAGGTTCTAAGGATTATAAATACAAACACAAGAACACCCATTTAGAGTCTCCAATTTTTCAAATCTCTGTACTCACAACATAGGAGTAGAGAACCAAAATTCCTTGTTCTTTTCTCTGATTAGGGATCTTGTCTCTGCATTAAGGAAACCTAATCATCTTATTCATGTTCTTATGCCTCATCAAGAACCCGCAACTCTGATAATTGATTACCAATTCTTCACAGTCGCTGACAAGCCTTCATAATCACCGAGTGGTCCAGCCGCAGTCCATTGTCTCTTCAGAGTCGCTTCTCCCAGTCGACATCGTTATTGACATCACTTTCTCAGTTGACATCATCATCAAACCACTGTTCCAGTCTCCTGAGATTCTGGTCCACACTATTTGACCACTGACAAACCTTTCCCGACTTCCAGCAACTATGTTTTGACCTCCAGAGTGTTGTTCCAATTGTGGGTTGTTTACTCCAACAGCTCCATTTGTTGACTGCGCAGCCTTGCATTATTTTGACATCTACTTTTCTAGGCCGCATCTGAACAAGTGTGAAATCCAAAACTGAGAGCTCCTCAACCTCCTGTTGTGTTTAACCTATTGCTACCCAACTTCCACAAATCACACAATTGACTATTCTGAAGGGAATAATTATCTTCCTTGGACCAAAGCTATAAAACCAGTTTGAAGAGGTTTGACGACGAAGATCACCTCATCCTAGATGGCCCTTCCCCTGATGAAGACAAGAAGATAGGAACCCAGGAAGATACTCACATTGCTATGACGTGCACCCATCTCAACACGAGTAAAGAAACCTAGGACCACTGTAAATTGCTCTATTTCAACAATCTCACTTACATGTATAACCGATCTCAAGAGTTATTCCATCTAAAGCAATATGGATGGCCCTTTGTTGAATATTTTGCATCCTTAACAAATTCATGAGGAGTTGAATGTTATACAACCCATCACAGCAAATGCCCCCACTGTGCAGTTACAACAAGAACAATAAGTTGTTCTCAAGTTCTTGGAAGCATCATCGTGCTTCCTTTCCTCCTAGGACTAATAATAAGGCTTTACACCCGTTTTGCTTGGTTCATTCAGATGTTTAGAGACCTACTCATGTATCATTTCTAAATTAGGACTTTAGTACTTTGTGGCTTTTGTGGATGCTTTTTCAAGAACTAATTGGTTACATTTAATGAAAAATCATTCTGAGTTATGCCCTATCCTAAATCCTTTTGTACTAAAATTCAAATTCAATTTGGTGCATCTATTAAAATTCTTCGTAGTAATTATGCAAAGGAGTATTTTTCATTACTTTTTAATGATTTCATGTCCCCTCCTGGAATGATTCGCTAACCCTCTTGTCCTGGCACACTGCAACAAAATAGAGCCGCTAAAAGAGAATTTACACCTCATTGAAACTGCACTCTGTTTGTTGTTCCAAATGCATGTTGCTAAAATCTATTGGGGTGATACAATACTCGCTACTTGTCACTTGATTAACAAAAAGCCTTCTTCAATTTTACATAATAGGGCCCTCATTCCATCCTAATTCCCAAACAACCCCTGTTTCCTGTCTCACCTCGCATATTTTGTCACTTACTCATCAACTTTTGATATTGGGATTGATAAACTTGCTCGCCATGCTCATAAATAGGTCTTTCTGGGTATTCTTGGCTACAAAAAGGTATCAGAGTTATAGTTCATCTCTCACTCGATACATTCATTGTGCTGATGTCACATTTTTTTAGTCTAACTCATTCTTCTCTCCTCCTTCATCTCTATCATCTTTAGATAAAAGACCTCCCTTTTAGCAGTTCTTCCTACAACTGCAAGTCTACTTTCCCTTCACTGCAACAATCCCTGCTACACCTCTCTCATCCTACCCTGTAGGCTTACTAACAAGTAGCTGCATCTCCAGAACCTTTTGTGGCTCCAGCTTCTTCTCCTGCATCTACAAAGCCTGTTGATGATTTAGATATTTCCATTGCTCTCTAAAAAGATAAATGTAGACGTACTTCTCATCCCATTTCTAACTTTGTCTCCTATCACTTTATCTTCTATACCTATTCCAACTCTGGGCATGAAGGACTCTTTCATTATGGGTGGCATACTGTCATGAAAGAGAAGATATCTGCTCTGAGCGAAAATAATACTTGGGACTTAGTATCTCTCCCCTCCAGAAAGTCAATTGTTGGCTATCATAAGTATATATAGTGAATGTACACCCTAATGGCTTTATTAACCTATTAAAAGCTCGCCTGGTTGCTAAAGGTTACACACAGGTGTCTGGATTGAATTTCTCTTAAACTTTTTCCCCAGTGGCTGAAATTACATCTGTTCGACTTTTGATCTCTTTGGCTGTTGTTTATCAATGGCCCGTTCTTCAACTTGATGTGTAGAATGCCGTTCTTCATGGTGATTTAGCGGAAGAGGTCTATATGAAGTAATTTCCTGGGTTTGTTGTTCAAGTGGAGTCTTGAATTAGTATGGAATTATTATGCAACCTAAAGAAGTCCCTATATGGTCTGAAATAGTCCGCTATGCATGGTTTGGAAGATTCAGCATGGTGGCTATGGAATTTGGTCTTACTCGATGTGATGTGGACTATTTTGTGTTCTATCGTCACTCAACTCGTGGACCAATGTCTTTTGGTCTCTGTAGATGACATTGTCATCAAAGGCAGCGACGAAGTTAGGATTTTTGGTTACAGGGAACCAATTTTTTTTTATTAGTTGAATTTAGGACTAGAAAAAAATTACAACTAATATTATAAATTACATTTAGTAAATAAAAAATAAACTACTCTATATGTATAGATGGTACAATTGGTTGGACTTTTAAATTTTGGATTATAGATAACAATTGAAAAGAATAGTTATATTTTAGGGAGGTTAACCTATAGCCTAAATTTTGCTAACCCAAACATTTATATGCACTAGTGATATGTTTTTTCTTAATCGAGATCAACCATTTTTTAAAATTTTAAGAAGGGCCAAACTATAGTATAAATGTTTTATATTTAAAATTGTACATGTACAAGCGACATTTTCCAAAATGGTCTTAAAATAGTTTCTCAAGGTATAGCTGACCCAAAAAGTCATTTCTACAAACTGAATTCAACACCAAGGATTTGAAACCATTGAAATACTTCCTAGGCATTAAGGGTAGCCCAATTACAGAAAGGAATTGCTCTCTCACAGACGAAGTATGTTTTGAACTGACTGATTGAGACATCTAGAAAGAAGTTATTCTCACTACAACTTATCTTCTGAATCGGATGCCTACTTCACTTCTTTCTGGTATGTCTCCCTATGAGCGTCTCTATGGTTCAAACTCTCAACTATTCTATCCACCGTTGAGATATCTGATTTTCCAGTTGCTCCTGTGCTCTTGAGCTCCACTCCACTCCCTCAATTTTTATTGGTCTAGTCTCGTCGTCGTGCAGCTCCTCTGCCTCCTCCGCCTCCCCGCTCTCCTGCCCCTCAATCTAACTCTGAGGACTCTGATCTGTTTGCACACCCATATCCTGTTCATGATAGCCATCCTCAGGTAAGACTTGGCCTTTCAAATACTTGCTTTTCACTTTCTTATTGTTCCTTTTATCCCGTATCCATGCTCACTTTAAACCTAGGTCAAATAAAGAAGCTTGTAATGATCCTAACTGGGTGAATGCTATGAACGATAAGCTCACTGCTCTTGCTAAAGCTCAAACTTGGAAGTTGGCTCCTCTACCGAAAGATAAAAATCTTATTGGTTGCAAGTGAGTTTACAAAGTAAAGACTCACTTTGATAGGTCTTTGAAGTGGTATAGAGCTTGCCTAGTGGCAAATGGATTTTCTCAAGAATATGGCATTAATTATGAGGAGACATTCCCTCCTGTTGCAAAAATGACCATTGTTCGCGCTTTGATCTCTATGGTTACTGTGCATCAATGACCTCTCTTCTAGTTGAATGTTAAGAATGCGTTTCCGAATAGCTAGCTTTTAGAAGAGGTTTATATGCACCCGCCTCTAGATGTTTCTCGTGCTACAGGTCTTGTTTGTCATCTAAGTCGTGCTCTCTATGGCCTGAAACAGTCTCTTCACGCTCGGTATGCAAGGTTTCAAGATGTAGTTCTTCAAATTGGTTTTCAGTCTGGCACTCATGACTTCGCTCTCTTTGTACGTCGAGTATCTCACGGTCTTGTTCTTCTCTTGCTATATGCAAACGATATAACCATTAGTGGTCCTAATTATGGTGCCATTCCAGAGGTGAAACTTCAGCTCTTCCATGAGTTTGAAATGAAAGATTTGGGCTTCCTTCGTTATTTCCTTATATTTCCTTAGAATTGAAGTTGCCTCTTCTCCTAAGGATTACCTCTTGTCCCAGTATAAGTATGCTAATGACATTCTCCATCATGCTCATCTCATAAATGACAAAACTGTGGACACTTCCATTGAGTTGCATGCTAAGTTCTATACTTCAAATGGTGTTCCTCTTGATAATCCTACAGAATATCGAGATCTTGCTGGCTACTTAGTTTATCTTACATTGACTCGGCTTGACATTGCCTATCTTGTCCACATTGTTGGTCATTTTATTCCTGCTCCATGCACTACACATTGGGATGCATTATTACGTATTCTGCGGTATATTCATAGCACTATCCGTCAGTGTTTATCGCTCTCCTATAATTCCAGCTTAACGCTTTAGGTTATGTAGATGCTAATTGTGCTAGTGATATCTTTGCTCAGAAGTCCACTTCTGGCTTCTGTGGGTGATTCTCTTTTTTCATGGAAAAGCAAAAAGTAATCTGTTATTGCTCACTCTATCGCTGAAGCAGAATAATGAGTTATGGCATATGCTACCCCTAAATTGTTTTGCTTTGTTGGCTTTTATCAGATGTGGGTGTTACTCTTTCTACTCCCACGCCTCTTTATTGTGATAATAAGAATGCTATTCAGATTGCCCACAACTCTAGTTTTCATGAGCTCACAAAGCATATTGAGATTGATTGTCACTTTGTTTGCCAACATCTTTAGTCCAGCACTATTGTTTTGCCATTTGTCTCTTCTTCTCCACAGTTGGCTGACTTCTTTACTAAAACTCACACTGCTGCTCGTTTTTGTTTCCTCCCTGACAAACTCTCGATGCTCTCTGCCCTCACATTCTGAGTTTGAGGGAGAATGTGAAATATAATGTTATGTATTTTTGTATTTATTTCAAATTTCTAGGGGTAGCTTAGTCTTATATACTTTCTAGCTTTTTTCTCTATAAGTATTAGCTAATTATGTATTTGGGTTAATTAATTGTATTCTTTCTACAGTAATACAAGTTCGTTTCTTGTGTTTTATCACCAAGAGTGGAGGAAAAGAATAGAAGAGGAGAATATTAAAGCCGGAGAAAGAATAAGAGGTGGTGAAGAAGCCACACACAATGTTTGCCTCCACCCTCCTAGTATGCCAGAAATTGGCTCAGATACCATGTAAAGTGTATTTTACTGAAACCACAAACCCCAACAAGTTCCCCTTGTTCCTGTTTATAATAAACACAAAAGATATTTCGATTGTACCTACTCTATATATTCCTAAATCTCTCTCAACAGAATATTTCTACCATAATAACCGACACACTTACATAATACCAATATTATACCTTTCAAAAAAGCAAAAAAAACATAATACCTATATTTTCCTAAGAATTTCATCAGTACAACATTACAGCACTTTGCTTCATAAAGAAGCAAAAGATAGGTATTACAATTTAGATTCACCCCTTGAATTTCACAGAATATATATACACTAACCTATGGCACTATTTAACTAAAATTAAATATGCACACATTTGAAAATGAAAAATGTTACCACATTTTCCTTTTCAAAAAACCCAAAATAAATTCCCTTTTCATTGTACTTTTCCCTTCAGAAGAACTAAAACACAATTTGAAAGTGTTTCAAAGATTAAGTGGGAGTTTGAGGGAAATTAAAAACAACAAAATTGTATTGACTCAAAGATTTGTAAAAATTAAAAATAAAATGGTGAATATGAAGAGTGCCATACAAAATTTAGTAATAATTTTTTATTAATTTTATAAAAATAACTTAAATTAAAATTATTATTATTAATCATACGTTGTGTTTTATTAAAAAAATAGTCCACCTTACGAATTTAAAATTAAAATTAGAATTTAAAAAAAAAAATACTCCCCCAAAACTAATTTTATTCAAATATTTATTTAAAAAAAAAAGAGTACAATGATGAAATATAGAGAGTATCAAATAGGATTTGATAATAAAATTTTAATTTTTTTATAAAAAAAATTATTATTAATCATATGAGCTTTATAAAATAAAATAAATATCGTAAATGTGACTAATTTAAATTTAAATTTAAATTTATAGTTTAGAAAAATAACTATTCTCAAGCCTAGTTAATATTTGATTTTTTATTACTTTTAAATTTTAAAAATACAGTTGTTATAAGAAAATTAACATAATTATTATTTAAGCCTTTTTTTATTTTTATTTATGTTTTCAGTTCAACTCCATTTTTTATTTTCATTTTTAATTTAATTAGCAATGTAATAAAAAAATATAAATTTAACAATCATATCAAAACTTTGAGGCCCCGTTTGGTAACGTTTTTGTTTTCTCTTTTTCTGTTTATGTTTTCAAAATTTTGTAAACTGATAACAAAAACATGTTTGTTAAATCTGTTTATGTTTTTTTATTTCCAAAAAGATTAAACTTAAACAGAAAAACGAAAACAAAAAAAAAGTGTTTTCACTATGTTTTCTTTTTCTGTTCCAAATACTTTTATGAATTTTATTACTTTATCCTATCATATTAAAATAAATTACTTTATTCAAATATTTCATTAAAATAAATTTATTTTTAATAAATAATATAATTTAATTAAATAAATTATCTAAATAAAAATGTCATTATTTTATTAAATTATTTTAATAAATAATTCAACTAAAAGTATTATTAAATAAATTTAATTAATAGGAAATATTGATTATAAAATTATCTTTAATAAATAAAAATTCTAATTTAATTCAATAATTAATTTAATTTAATTAATATAAATATTAAATATATTATATAAAATATAATTTAATTTAAGTATGATATTTATTAAAAAAAATTTAATAAAATAAATTGTATTAAATTAATTAATTTAATTAATATAAATTATATTTTGTTAAATTATTTTTAATAAATAATAAAATTAAATTAATTAATTTAACTTAAATTTTATAATTAATTTAA
>QLOD02000016.1:15637089-15652548 GCA_003260245.2 Sideroxylon spinosum | reverse complement strand
AACTAATAAAATTAAATATTTTATGAAAATAAAAAATTAATAATTATAAACAAAACTGTATTTCCAAACACAGTTTCAATTTTCATTTTAGAAAAAATAAACAACAACAAAAAAACACAAAACAGAAAACGACAACAGAAAAACGGCAGCGTTGTCAAACGGACCCTAACTAAGTGAGTGTCTTTTGGAACCCATGAGCAAGTGATTTCCTTTTCAGAATTCAAAAAAGTGAGTCCTTTTTCAGAACTCATAAGTTTTTTATTATTTACTAAAATCATATGCCACAATTGTAATGCTTTTATAAATAATAGAAAATGTGAAATTACTATCTTTTAGCGATATGAGACAAAGAAACATTGTGAATGTAAAAGATCTTAGCTATGCGATAAAGAATAAAACTCAATCTCAACCATTAGATCTTAATTTGTGAGAGAAACATTTTCAAAAACCATCCTATTTTATTATATAGATATATATAACTTACATTTAACATTGAAAATAACCTCATACAATTTCCTAGAAGTAAAAAAGTAACTCGCTAGTTAGCAACAGGAAAACTAATATATCAATCATTTTTTTTCTTTTTTTGGGTTAAGTTGTTCAATCATTTCTATCAAGAGCGACCAATTAAGGGAGGAGAGGAAGCTCCTACCTTTCCACGTTTTGTGTACCCAGCCTCGTGAAGATATTGAGGAATCTGAGTAGTTTTTCCAGAGCCTGTCTCTCCAACAATAACAAGAACCTATAAAAGCAATTAGTAAGAAATAATTTGTAAAAATACAGATTCCAACCCCATTTTGGCGTCTTCTTCTAATATATTTTATTTACTTGTCATAAAAGAATGACTTCGTAATGTAAAATGCAAAAGGGAAGAATATTTCATTAAAAGGAACTATGGATAAAACTACAAAAGACAGCCTTCCAACCCCATTTTTGGTGTCTTTTTCTAATATAATTTATTTACTCATCAAAAAAGAACGAACCTGTAATGTAAAATGCAAAGGGAAGAATATTTTCAATAAAAGGAAGTATGGCTAAAAAATAACTAGGAACATAAGAAGAAAAATCGAAGGCTTAAGCCAGGAAATATTAAAAACCTGATGATCATTGACAGCTTGGATCAACTCATCACGATATCGATGGATGGGCAAGGATTTTCTGTCCTCCTGAAGAAGCAAAAAGATGAGAGACAGATAAGGGCTGCAGTTTATTTGATAAATAGTTTAAAGAAATGTACTAGTAGTTAACCACTGCTTTTGGTATCTTTGTTTTACAGAAAGGGCTGGAAATAATCTAGGAAAAATCCTGATCGCCAGTTTAATATGTTTCAGAAAAGGTACAAAATCGTATAGTTATCAATCTTGCTCTTCAAAACCATTCTTACACCTCCTTTCTTGGGAAGAAATTTTATGTCTTCTGTTATTATTGCCGCACATCTTGCTTTGATAGAAATGACAAGGCTGATTAAAGAAAGGACTAGCAGCCTATACCTTTCTATTGATTGAGACTCTCGGAATTCTTCTTCTTCTTGCTAGTAGCCGGGGCAATCCATCTCTTCAGGCTAAGTGGGGTCCACCGTTATGGCTCCCATCTTGAGAAGAGATCATGATGGGACTGACCTCGACGGGCAGTCTCAACTTTTTGGCAAAATATTGGATCATAGATGAAATTATATGCTACAGTTCAATGCTTTTTGTATGACTACTATAAATATATTGAGGGCCTAAACTTAGACCTACCAATCTCTGACTACAATATTTCTGAACTAGATATATACCTGTGCCACATGGCACGGGCCACCCCTACTCTCAGCCCCCAGCCCTTTTTCTTATATAGATACAATCTATACATATATTTTGGATAGTAAAAGGCCTTTATACTGTATTAGATAGATTAAAATTGCAATGATTGCTCTCTTCCGTTTCCGAGTTTTGTAGATTTTGATGCAACTAAAATTAGGTTATCATTCATACATAACTACATGAAATTTAGTTCAATTTACTTGTAGTCACTTCAAATCTTATATGTCTCAGGCTATCATTCACACTAAAAATTTCAATTCTGCACCAAAATTACCTATAAAAGAGGAAATAATGTCATCATTATTCTACAACTTTGCCAACTCTTCAATTCAAGGCAGCCTTTACAACAGCCAGTAGTGGAGATGTTTTGTCTTTGAAGTTTTTGACAGGCCACTTATTCTCCTTTATTTTCCATATTTCTTGACAAACTTCTCTCTTTGGTTGTCACACATCCACTTGTAACATTCCTACTGTCTTAGGAGCCTAGGCTATTAGCTTCTCACATATCAGTGGTTTCCCATTCGACCAATATGTTAACCGTGCATCATAAACCTTCCCAGAGGTCTCATATACCCAAATATGTGGGTTTTTCTACCTCTGGAGATTAAAAAAAGGAAGGAAGAAAGAAAGAAGAAAATTAAACCTCTTCCAAAAATTAGATGTGAAGAAATGCAAACCTGAAGTTTCTCAAATGCTGATTTTGCCATAGATTCCTCTAATGACTCGGTGGCCAACTCATCTTCAAACTACATGAAAGAGAGAATAGCCTCAGAAGAGACAGTAGGGTGGGAAATTGAGAAGACAAATAATCTACAATCGTGCCATTACATACATTGACACCATCCATCACTGATGCCTTTATAAAATCAATCTGGTCCTCAAATACAAACCTATACAAGAAAAAGAACCACCACTAAGATATCATGAGTAAACAAAACCTTCTGAATATTTTTTTTTCTTTTTAACGTAAGCTTTATAAGTTCTACAAGACCACTGAGCAAGAGAAAAATTACCATATATAAATATTTAATTCAAAAAAATAGAGGACATTCAACAAATGTAAAAAATACATTGGCAGAACACATACTGATAATCTTCGGATTTTTGCTTTTTATCCTTTGAGCCAAATTTGAGGGTTGCTTTTCCTGCAATCAATGATTAAATTAAAACGCTGAAAATTAAGGGTTTCATTATAGAACTCAAAGACATTAACCAAGACTTACCAATCTGATGCTCCTCCCATGCTTCTTGTTCTGCAAATGGGTTCATTTTATCCCCAGCACCCATGTCCCTGGAAGGCTCAGAATTCAAACTCAATATGAGACACCGAGTAGTGGTTTCTGTTGTATTTGTCATGTGTATGTGTGAATTGCAGTTTCAGTGATCATATATTAGATTCTCCCAAGTCAAAGTAATTAACCTGTAACGCTGCAAAGCAACAGCAAATCTCTTCTCTTGATTCACACCCCCTTCCAGATCATAAGCTTCAGGCATCCTATACTGCACTCCAAAGAAGAGGAAGTTGACAAAAACATTTACAACTAATGAAAACAATCACATATGAATAGAAGAAATAAGGATTGTATAAAACTAGATCATTTAATACTCTAGAACAATGAACATTGTTGATATTTTGTATGCTATTACCCAGTAATCACTTGTAGCTGCTAATTTCGTCATGCGAGCTCAATAAAGCTCATTGGAAAACAGTAAAAACTTCTTATGCAATAAACTTCTAAATTATGCCAATTTGCAATCAAATATGTCTATACTCGTAAGAAAACTTTTGTTTGTGTAGCAATGTATTTTTTTTTTTCATCCTAGTTTTCACAATTCCAATCTTATTGTTTCAGGTAACAGTAGAGGTAATGTGAAGTATTTCTTTAACACTGTTTGGAACAATAGATTTGATGGGATTTGATTTCATTAGGTATGTTTGAAATAAAAATCAGATTTAATGAATCAGATTTCATTTCGTTTGAATTCTAAAATTTTAAGATTTCCATACAATTTCAACCTAAATTGATAAAATTTGGATAGAATTCATATGTTTTTAATTAATCGGACAAATTTAACCTTACTTCTCCTTTAGCTTGCAACTGATTTTACTTGCAAGCATATCTATGTACCTCTTCCTTTTTTTTTTCCCCCCCCTAATTACTCACACAATAATAAACATTTTCTTTTTTGCCCCCCTCAAAAAAAAAAAAAAAAAAAAAACCTTTTCTCTGAGTGCTTACAAGGTCAAAACCAATCAACACACAACAAGCTCGCCATATGAGCTACTAATCACACTAGAAGGGCCAATTAAAAAAGATAATCATCTACTGCTGAATATTCAAGTAGTTGATTAGTCTTGACTATTAATTAATTAATTAGAAGACTAAACATACTGGATATTTTTCAAATATAAAAAATATATTAAATATAATAGGGTCAAATTTCGTGTTTTTTTTTCAAATCAATTCAATGCAGTTTAAGTTCCAAACATAGAATCTCAATTCAGTTTTTAAATTTAAATATGTGTTGCAAACACAAAATTTCATTTATCAAATCAAATCCTTATTTTAAAATGAATTTCCAAATAGAGTGCAAGTTCCTCACACAATTGCACTTAAACATTCGGAGAGCTCTAATTTTGGTGCTCTTCTAATAAATTTCTATAAATAAAGAACAAATGCCACTTTTTTTAATCTACAAATTCTCCCTTACATGCTAGAGAAAGTGAAAAGAGGCCCATAATATAGGTATGCTTAAACCCAGTCTATGAAGTTGTACAGAGTGAGAATTCAGGGAATTGACTATGATTTAGGATCACATTCATGATGAGGCCAATTCAATGCAAGATCAACCTGAAAATTGTCAATTGAAACATTAGAATCATATTAGAAAATATTCTACTTTTATAAGGTAATTATTTTTAGTTAGAGTTTTGTAATGTCTAGAAAATGGCTCTCAAAAGAAACATAATTTACACTTTAAAGATATATGAAAATTGAATACTTCGTAGGAGCCTTGAGCTCTCTGTATATATACAAGTTTTCCTGACATGGCCTTTCTTCTCTTATGTTCTTCCATTACTCCTGTCTCAAGTTATCTTGAGCTCTCTGTACATGTGTTTAAAGGAATTCTATAGAATCTAACATCAGAGCCAAGGATCCATCGGAGACATTAATATCACAACCAAGTCCTTTCAAACTTCACAAAAAAAAAAAAAAAAGTCAAAATCGATTTAAGGAGGATTCGATATGGCCAAGTCAATGCATGATTGACATGTAAAGTGCAAAATTGAGTCAAACGATATTATGGCTTTTCTAATTATGTTACGGTCTCTCTTTTTTCTTTAGGTGGTTTTAGGAAATTTAGGATAAATTTTAGGGTTTATATTGTTGTTAGGGATTTTGGTAAATGATAATTACAAGTAGATTTTGCAAAACCTATTGTTAAAATATTAGCCATCAACTTTTCAAGAACATAAGTAGTTCAACTAGGGGCTAGATGCGAAGATTCTCAATGATGGGGCATTAACGAAGAGAATATTTTATAGAGGGCAAATGACAGTCGATGTGAAGCAAGAGGGGTTTCGAATCATTGAAATGACGAGAATACTACAGATATTGGTACTAATATATGAGAGAGAGAGAGAGAGAGAGAAGGTGGTTGGATACGGCTTTAGAAGAGGAAGCCAAAAGACTGTGGGAAAGGTACTTATAGAAAGATTTGAGAAGGGTAAGAGATCTATGTAAATGTGGAGAAGGAAATGGAACAGATGATTGGTGGTGGAGCCAACAAGAAGCTTTTTTGTTACATTGCTGAAATTGTCACATTGTTTTTTTTTTTTTTCCCCGGTCACCCTCCCCCCGCCCCCCCGAGATGCGCGCGGAAGGAATTATACATAAGCAATAAGGGGATACGACCCAGGAAGTGTTGCAAAAACAATGGTCAAACCATACATTCAGGCGACAAATTGAGCCTTGGGAGCTAGCAACACTGCCAATTAGCAATGTTATTGAAGAGAGCAAAAGGGTGGTGACAATCAAGCTTAGGAAATAACAAGGCCGGAGATCAATCTTTGATTGATGTTCGAAAAGGAAAATTGGAGAAGCAAATGCACCAGGTTTGACAGTGAAGATGGTTAGGAAATGGGTGAATAGGGATTAGGGTATACCAAGGAAAGTGGAGATGAAACCGGTAGGGGGAATCTGGTTCCTCTATGTGTTGCCAACGAAGGAGGTAGCTGCAATGGTACAACACGAGAAGAGGGTTCTTCCTTGCATTGCCATCGTTGGATCTGTAGACACAAAGGGGTGGATGTGCAAGAAGAGGATGGAAATCATATACGGTCTAGGCCAGTTAGGCTTCATATGCACCTTTGAGATGACGAAGTACTAATTGATATTGGGAAGAGATGTAATGGATTTGTAGCCATAGAAGTCGAGACAAGAAACCAATCTCACTACAAGCTTGTCTGAGATTTGGAGGGGATGGGTATAGCGAAGGTGGTGGTTGGAGATTATTGGTATGAAGTGCCGATTTGGTTGAAAGATGAGCCAAGGTGCAGAAATGCCTTCAATCAGCGTCAGATAAACCATCAAACCTGAGGGTAACTTGCCGAAGCCAAGAAAGATGACAACACATGCAGAAGCTAAGGCAAAGGTGTTTGAGCGAAGCTAGGCTCTGTACAATCGTTTCAAATTGGAGAGGGAGGTAGGGACACCTATGAAATTTTAGAATCATCCATTGCAGGTGGGTCGCGTAAGGACAACCCGAAGGGGTACAAAAATGAGTTGGGTCTTTGAAGGGCCTTTTTTGAAAATTTTAATGCTTTGGGGCCTTTGGCTCACGAGTCCATATTTGTGGACGGAAGAAAACTAGCCTAGATCAACTGTAAAAAAGTACCACGGGTCCAAGATCTACCCAACATTTTATTGAAGCATAGTAAAAAGGCTAAGAGTAGCCAACTATGCAACGGAGCAAACCAAGATACAGATTTTTAAGTCATTTAGGCCTGCTGGGGCTAACTTAGAGGCTTGGATAGAAAGAAAGGATGTGACGCTACCAAGAAAACGAAGCATGTGATTTGGACTTCAAGCTAGTAAAGGAAATAGATGATGCAATTGATGGAGGGGAGTCACAATGAGACTCAAAGAGGAATCAATCCAAGTAAAAACTTGATAAATTGATCTTCATCTCAACCTTTGTCAACGTCTAGTTCAAATAAGGGAGGTCACCTCAATACTTTTGAGTCTCATACAGAAATGCAGAGGTAGGAAGGGGCTAATATCTGGGATTCTTCTATCCTTATGCCTCACGGCCTCAATACTTATCATACAAAAATGCAGTGGTAGCAAAGGGATAAAGGGTGCGTTTGGAGCTCCATAAAATAATAGAAAAATCTACAAATCTCTACAAATACGAATTACGAGATAGTATAATTTAACTTTTTTGCTCACTGTACAAAATACGAGACATTAACTTTTACAAATTTATACAATTTTATACAACTCCAAACACACTCAAAATTTGAGATTTTTCTATTCTTACGCCTCACTAGAAGTATATGGAGGGGAGAATTTCGCCCGGGGGGGTATGGAATCAATTAGGAGATTAGACTAATGCTTTAGCCATGGAGGGTGTAGGGAGTGACAGTAAAAGAGATAGCATGGTAGGAGAAGATGGATTTAGAAACTATGTAAAGAAAAGGCCCAATTGGGGAGGTTAGAGTGGAGGGAGATGATGGTGAAGGGAGTGGTGGGTGGGTAGTCGATTGGGTTGGAAGTGAGGCGGGGGATTTGGAACTAGATCTCAATCCTTTGGCAGAATTAGCACCAGAAACAAGGAACTCAGACATGGAACTGTTACTGGGAGAGTGCAATATAGACAGTGGCAAGATATTCAAATGCATAATGAGGCAGTCTAGGGCTTTTCGCAAGTTCATGGGGATCTCGTGCAATGGATTTGGGAGGGAGATTTATGAGCTATTCGAGGACGACAAGTACACAACATAATTCTACTCCAAGATCATTAAAAGGAAAAAGGGGAATTCAAGTCATTGGATGCTATATTATGATTGAGGTAGGAGGAAGGCTACATTGGGCAGGGAGTGACCACTTCTTTTAGCTTGATGATGAAGCCCAAAATAGTTAGTTGGAATGTGAGGAGATTGAACAAGGCTTGAAAAGGAAAGCAAATAATTTAGCTTGAAGGAGATGGACGCTTGATGTTGTTTTGCAAGAAACAAAATTGGAAGCAATTGGGGCATGGTAGGTCAAAGGACTGTAGGGGTCCGGATGGCTATGATGACGTCACCTAAAGCATCAAAGTGCTTTTATCAAGGGACGTCAAATCATTGACGTGTAATAATTGCCAACGAAGTGGTAGAGACTTACAAAGATAGTCGTAGGAAAGGAGTGGTGCTCAAAGCAAGCTTTAAGAAGGCTTTTGATCATGTAGAATGGGATTTCGTGGATTATGTTCGAGAGGGTAAAGGTTGTGGTAGAAGATGGTGGAGGAAATGAATTAGTGGATGTTTGTCATCAACTAAATATTCAATTATTATTAATGGTAAACCCGAAAGAGTTTTTAAAGCCTCCAAGGGCCTCGAACAAGGAGATCCTCTTTTCTTCTTTTCTTTTTACTATGCTAGTTGTTGTCCTTACCAAAATGGTCAATAGAGGTACCGATTTGGGCTTAATCAATGGTTTCCAAGTGGGTAAAGATTTGAGTATATGTTTACCATCTCCAATTTGCAGATGATACTATCATCTTCCTAGACAGAGAGGGAAATGATACATCTAACCAAAAGGATATCCTTCTAGCTTTTTGGTTAGCTTTGGGCCTTAAAGTCAACTTAAGAAAAACCTACATTGTTGGTATTTAACTTGATAGCCTAAACAGAATGAGTCTTAATCTGGCAGGCCCTGTAATAAATTGGACTACTAGATATCTTGGATTACCCTTGGGTGACAATCCAAACTCTATCTCATTTTGGGAACCTGTAGTAGAAAGAATCAAAAAGCAATTGAATAGATGCACAAGATCATTCTGCTCCAAGGGTGAGAGATTGACTCTAATTCAATCAATCCTCTCCAATATTCGCCATATTACATGCCGGTTTTCAAAACGCCTACTAAAATGTCATAACATGTAGAGGAGTTAATTAGGAACTTCCTACAAGAAGGATGGGAAGAAGGGTAAAAAGATCATCTCATTTACTGGAACATTATATATCTTCCAAAGCATAAAGAGGGCCTTGAGATAGGTAATATTGAGGCCAATGACAAAGCGCTACTAAATAGCTTGGAGATTCCCAACGAATCAGAGCTCCTTATGGCATTCTGTGATAAAAAGCAAGTACAATACACACTTCGATGGATGGGACTCAAAAGTAATAAGGAGGGGGGCCTTGATAAACCCATGGAAGATCATCTAGTAAAGATCTTCCTTTTTTCCTTCAATTCACTAATCTTCTAGTCGAGAATGGGGATAAATTTTGTTCGGGGAAGACCATTGGAGGCGATTATCTTCCTTTACCTATAAATTTCCTCAGCTATATAGATTATCATCTAGGCATTTTGCTCCTATTTCTTCTTTGGCCTCCTCTCTCTCATTCCCTATTCCTTGGAACTTCAACTTTCACCGCAACCTTAATGATAGGGAGTCAAATGATCTAATATCTCTTCTAAATTGGAGGGAGCTAGATTAAAATAGGTCCATATCGATAGAAGAATCCAATCCCTTGAACCCTTAGGTACGTTTTCCTGTAAGTCCCTTTTCTTCTCTAATTGAGATAACATCTCACCCGAATGTCTCTCCTGTAGCCATGACTTGGGGCACTAGCATTCCTTTTAAAATTAAGATGTTTGTGTTGGAAGGTAAGTCATAGGAAACTCAATACTAATGATTTGCTTCGGAAAAGAAGGGGCTCACATTCACGTCTACCACAAATGGTGTGCAATGTGTACAAGTAACTATAAAAAGCTTGATCTTTTCTTGCACTGCCCTATGGCAAGTACGTTATGATGGACTCTCTTTTCAGTTGCAAACATCCAACAAGTGAACCCCCTAAAGATGCTTCATTTTATTTACCCTTGATCTGGATGGTATCAAAGGTGGAAAGTAAGTGAGCTTACTATGAAATTTGCTCTTTTACCTTGTTCAAGGAAATCTGGATCAAAAGGAACTCGATTAAGGATAAGTTTGATCATATGAAAGGGATTTGCAACAGAATTAATTTGTTGGGTTCCTTGTGGGCTTTTGTTACATCGGAATTTAAAACAAATTCCGTTATTTCTAGTCAAGTCCAACTGGGAACACTATTAAACATAACAGTAATCTTGTTGTGGCTTGAAGACAGTGCTTCACTTGCTCTACCTTCCTTCCCCTATTTCTCATTGTATTTGTGGATCTCCAATCCATTACTTCCAATTAATAAATTATCGTTGATTATCAAAACCAAACCAAACCAAACCAAACCAAGCCTTTTCCCACTAGGTAGGGTCGGCTATATGGATTTGACGATACCAATCAAATCTGTTTAAGGTCATGTCCTCCGTTAGATCCATAAAGACTAGGTCATGTTTAATAATTTCTTTCCAACTTCTCTGAGGTCTCCCTCCCCCTCTCCTGCTCCTGGCAATCTCCATACTTTCACACCTTTTAACCGATGCCTCCATTAGGCACCTTCTAACATGGCCAAACTATCTTAACTGATTTTCTCTCATTTTATCTTCAATCGGTGCTATTCCTACTTTGTCCCTAATCTCCTCATTCCTAATCCTATCTCTCCTTGTGATCTCACACATCTATCTTAACATTCTCATCTCTGCAACTACCATTTTCTAAACATGACTATGCTTTACTGTCCAACACTCTAATCTATATAATAATGCTGGTCTTACCGCCACCTTATAATACCTTCCTTTCACCTTGAAAGGGACTTTCCGATCACACAAGACCCCCGAAGCACTCCTCCATTTGGTCCACCCGGCCTGAATCCTATGCCTTACATCAGTATCGATCCCTCCATCCTGTTGCAGCATAGATCCAAGGTATCTAAAGTTTTCTTTCTCTACAATCTTTTGTGTGTCCAAACTTACTTATATGCCCCCAGTTGTCCTACTTTGGCTAAACTTGCATTCCATATATTCCGTTTTACATCTACTTAGCTAAACCTTTTTGTTTCTAACGTTTCCCGCCACAATTCTAACTTAGCATTCACTCCTTCTCTTGCCTCATCCACTAAAACAATATCATCTGCAAATAACATACACCACGGTACCTCATCTTGAATATGTCTTGTAATCTCATCCATAACTAGAGCAAACAAGTACGGGCTTAACGCTGAGCCTTGGTGTAGACAAATCATGATAGGAAATTCCTTAGTCTCTCTGCCAATCGTCCGTATAGTTGTCAGGATTCTATCATACATGTCCTTTATTATCTCAATATATGCGACACACTCTCCTTTCTTTTCCAATACTCTCCATAGAATCTCCCAAGGAACCCGGTCATAAGCCTTCTCCAAATCAACGAACACCAAGTATAAATCTTTTTGACCTTATCTATACTGTTCCGTTAACCTCCTCAGGAGAAAGATAACCTCTGTGGTTGATCTCTTAGGTATGAAACCAAACTGATTCTCTGAAACGTTTGTTGTCCTTCTTAATCTCGAAATATTGTTGATTATCAAAAATAAAAATAAAATTATCTCGAAAAATAAGTCCACATTTTATTTTGCTCGTCAAATGTAAGCAAGAATTCCCATGGACTGAAGTCCAAGCTCATCAATTCTCTATAGAAGCCAAGCTTAATTTTTGTTTTAATTTCAAGCTTGCGAGAGAGAGATGCCTCCAGAATTCCAAAAATACAATTGAATCTTAGATTTAGATGGGCACCTATATTTTTCCAAATTTCAAATGTCATGTCAATAAGAGTACCTTTGAACTTGGAGAGAGACAAGTCAAGTAGCACTCTAGGAAGTTGACTAGTAATGATTTCACTCTAGGAAGTTACTAGTATTGATTTCACTTAAAGCCACTGAGTGGCAAGAAGAGAGAGAAGGCATTAAGGGAATGAGGAAAGGCAACAGACAATTGCAAGCCAAGTTGAATTAGGTGATGTTTATTTTTATAATTAAAAGGTCTTCTATTTATAGAATGTGCCTAAATTCAAATTAGAATTTAAGGTAGCTATTAAAAGAGTATTGTGTAAATATTTTTCGCTCTTAGTTCCTATTGCTTTCCAAGTTTGTATAGAGTTGCATATCTTTCTCCTATTCCTATTATGGTATCTTTTTCCTTTAGGTGGCATTTGATTTATTTTTTTGGTTTTTGTTTTCATTGAATTGTGTTTTATGTTTTAAAAATCCCAAAATAAGAAAATAAAAAATGTTATATTTTCCTTACTTTGAGATTTTACTTGCTTTGAGTTAAAAATGCTCAAAACGACTTTTCGTCATTTCTCATTTCATGTGTAAACCCATTTTCAGTTTTCTAAAACAAATATTCGAAACACAAGTGACCAAATACGTTTCGAGCTATTTCCTTATTTTCAAAAGTATAAAATAGAAAATGAGCTCAAAATAGAAAATAAAAAACAAAAACAGAACACAAAAAGGAGAAAAACAAACCAAATGCCACCCAACTAACTTGTATAGGATTTATCATATTCCTATTTTGTACAGGATTCCTACTACTATAATATAAATATAAAATCTAGACGACCCTCCCATGGTGTCAAGCTGTCCACCTTATTCTAGTCTTTTGACATGATGTCAGAGCAAATGATTCACCTATGAGCCTTTCTGCTGAATTACGCTAGACCAACTAGCAACCCTTTTGGATCATTATCTTGCTCTCAATTTGACATGATATCAAAGCAAATGATTCACCTTTGAGCCTTTTCGCTGAATTATGTTCCGACTAACTGGTGAACCTTTTGGATCATCACCTTGCCCTCAATTTCATATAGTTACTCACTTTACATGAATTTTCATAGTCATTTTCGGGTTCATGTTTGTGTTGTTTTGTTGCAATTTTATATTGGCATCCCACGCACTATGTCACTACTATTTATCGCATTGTCTTGCTGCTATTTAACATGATATATGGTTGTTGTCTTGCAGGCTTGCAGCCACTGTTGATACTACTTGATTGTTGTCTCACGGCCATTGCCGCTGTAGTTACACTGTTGCCTTGTAGCCATTAATGTTGTTGTTTGGTTGCTATCTTGCAACCGTTTTTGCAGTTATCATGCAGCTAGCTGGCAGACTTTTTCACATTGTGTTGGCTTCAATTTGCAATGAATTAAAGCACATGTTCCTCGCACTTTCCATACTTCCATTTCTAAATTCAAGTTGGTGTCACCTTCAGTTTGAGGTGGGTGTTACCATGGAAATATTTTCGTTCCTATTCCTTTTCTAATTTGTGTAGAATTATATAATTTTATAATATTCCTGTTTCGTTTTTCTTTCCCGGTCTTAGGAATATATAGTTTTCTCCTATTCCTATTTGTACATTATTCCCATTAGTATAAATACAAAACATAGACAAACCCATGTGAGTGCCCAGTCATTCACTTAATTCCAATCTTTTGACATTAGCAACTAGTAAGAAGTAAGCATGCTAAGACTAGCAAGCAAGCTAATTATACAGTCATTTTAGCTCCTTGATAGGAAAGCTTTTCCAAGTGCACTTCCTTTGTGGGTAATAAATACAATAACAAAATCATAAAGGAGTAAATACTGATAATAGATTCCCCAAAAAGAATCGAGAAAATTTAAACAGGAGGAGGAGGACTTCTTCTAGCTCAATACATTGCAATATTTAAAAAGCCAGACGACGAGTCACAAATTTAGTCTAAAAAATTTGATACCTTAAGTTCTACTCCTCAAGCATTTAAGCATTATCAAATTTGAAAATATATAAAGATAAATATGTTAGTTTAAAATGAAAACAAGAAATGCATTCCACTATTCATTAAGATTTGCATAAGTCAAGCTACCTGGCTTAAAATTTAAGACCGAATTTCAGTTAATTTTCAAATTGGCGTGGGAGCCAGGTTGGCGTTTATGAATGCTATCAAACACAATTAATTGCAAACTACTGAATGCATGTTTCAGCACTTAATTGGCTTATCAAATAGGTCCTAGGTGGATGTCAGAAAAGGAACCAGGAAATTATTCAGTAAAAAGACGTATAACTAAGTTACATTCTAAGTTTTAGCAACCAACTATGTCCTTCGCCAAGGACCTTATCACCTTAACAATGAGAAATTGGCCCCGGAGCATAGGAATGATTAGAAACGGCATTTGACTTTGATGAATACAAACAGATATTAGAATGAAGGGGGAAAAAAAACAAACTATGAATATAAGCAACAAGTGCTGCAAAAATTAATTTGTCAGAAGAATGAAAGATCAAAGACGGTGCCAACATACCTTCAAAGAAAATCCAAAAAAATAAAAAATAAAAAGAAAGAAAGAAAAATAGTTACCTCATCTACATCATCAACGGCTTCAGACTGCTTCTTAACAAGCTCATATATTTCTTTCTTGTATCTGCCAGGGTACAAAAGCCATACTCAGCTTACTATTGACCAATAAGATAACAATTTCATGATTTACAAATAACAAAATATAACTCAGTAGGGACAAGACAAGTAAACCAAACCAAGCTACTATGAAAGAAAAATTAAATAAGGTGCAAGTATCCGGACTTGCAAATCTGAAACCGCGCTAAAGCCTGACCAGCAATGTTACTGGCAACAGAAAGATGAAAACCAACCAACCGACAATAATATGAATCTTTGTTCTATTTCAGAAAGGGGGCAGGATCAAATCTTCATAACACGCCATCATAACCAGGGGGCTGGACAAAGAAGACTGCTTATGTACAATAAATCAACTATCCATAACATGTCATTATAACCAAGAAATATTAGAATACATGAATAGTCCAACAAATTTTGGCAAGTTCAGATGATAATCAAAAGCAAGATCTAATTACCTCAGCTCACGATATTCTGCATCAGTCAATTTAACACCCTCAAATAGATACTGCTCATCTTCTATATCATCTCTGAGATTACCAAGACATTGATAAGAAATTAAAGCAGATGAACAAAAATGATAAGTCAACACTTTTTCCACAGAAGTTCTACAAATAATCACGGATATTAAGATTAAAACATCTACAAGCAGAAGAAACACTAAATATAAAGAAAAAACTAAGAAAGTGTCCTATTATACCTGAGCTCCTCCATTTTCTTTTGCTCTCTTTTCTTCAAATACTCTTGTCTTGAAACTTTTCTGAAATAGTGGAAACCAAAACAAAAAAAATGTAACGTAAGCATGCACTTCAGTAGGTGACAGAAACGTCTATAAGGTCAAGCAAATATGGCAGAGGGATAATGGAGGCAAAGGAGTATCGTAATAAAAGGATTTAGTTGCACTTATTGAGGTGCAAGTGCAATACCAAGAAATTGCAATTATTATTGGCAGTAATAAACTTGTTTCCATGACCAGTCACCTTTGCAGAAACCAAAAGGTAGTTAGTGAGGCTAAGGCAAAGGCATATGAAGAGTTATATAGACGACTTGACACTAAGGAAGGCGAAAAAGAGATATTCAAGCTTGCTAAAGCCAGAGATAGGCGGAC
>QLOD02000016.1:15626482-15636869 GCA_003260245.2 Sideroxylon spinosum | reverse complement strand
TTGGCGTCGTCAAATCCATATAGCCGACCCCACCTAGTGGGAAAAGGCTTAGTTTGGTTTGGTTTGGTTTGGTTTATCAGTCACCTTTGCAGGCTTGTACTGGTGCTTGGTGATTTTTTTATCAGTGGCACCTACTAGTGGCTTCACAACACCATCAATGACAAGAAAACACATCACCAATAGCTGTTTTCTGAAGTAATCTTAGATCTGCAACCTTTGCATTCTCCCTTCATTCCACTCTCCTTTCAGTGTGTGCTTGATATTTGCAAAACCCAACAATACAACTAGATATAGAATGCTACTGTAAAATGAGATTTCTACAAATACATGGACTAAGGTTTCAACTGGGTACTATTTGGGCAAGATAGGATACCGCAAGAGGGGCCTAGAAGAGAGGTTGTAAAGCAAAGATAGAGGAAAATATTCAAGATGGAATCTCATGTCACTATGTCATATAAACTAGAGCTCATCATTTCAGATCAAAGTATTTCCCAAGAGAAAAACTCAAATAACAAATAGGAAGAGATCCCACCATCCATATCAAATAAGCTATCCATCCTCTTATAATTCTCCGCAAGTTTACTTCCAGCTTGATTAACCTTAAATCTCAACATCCTGAAGATATCTCAAACGCCCTTTTCGAATACAACAGGTACGAAATGAATATTCTCAAATATCAAAATTCACCAAAAGAAACATACGTCAACATACCCAACAACACAGCCCTAGCAAACCTCTCAGCAACGGCCTCCAGCGCTAAAGCCAAGACCCTTTTTCTAAGTTCCATCTCACACTCCATTTTTTGAGATGGATGAAAGGGAAGGAAAGACAAGCAGATGAGGGAATGGAGATGGAAAAGAAGAGAAGGGAGAGGAAGTATACTTCTTCTATTTGGTTCTATGAAGCACGGATACTTCAAATTAGGTGCTACACTCGTATTGAATACTCGGAAGATACAGATACAATTAGGATACGGTCGGATACGTGTCAGACATGCCACGTGGCGTGTCCTGATTTTTTTATTTTTTATTTTACATAGGATACAGCTGGGATACAAAAAAGATATAGTTACGATACAGCTAGGATAGGAAAATGATACTTTTGAAATACGGCGAGAGTTCAAATGTAATATTTCAAGCTTTATTCAGGGATAAAATTGATATGATAAAATTTAATTAGGGGTTAAACTGTAAAAACTAAAATTTAACTTAATACAAATTTTGTTGTACCCGAGACGCGATCAACGGAGGAGGAAAAAAACCCTAGACAAGTTTGAATCATTATATGAAGTTGGAAAACTTGAGTTTGCCAACCTTTCACTTGATGAGCCTGAATTGGAATCTACCTTGTTTACAAATGATGGACATGTAGATGGAGACGGAGGAGTAAGTGAAGGAGGGACTAATGAGCTAATTGAAATTGGATCCAGCTAAAATTTAGGAAATGAAAAAACTTGAGGATGTATGGAATTGTATTTGAT
This sequence comes from Sideroxylon spinosum, assembly GCA_003260245.2. Classification (NCBI taxonomy): domain Eukaryota; kingdom Viridiplantae; phylum Streptophyta; class Magnoliopsida; order Ericales; family Sapotaceae; genus Sideroxylon; species Sideroxylon spinosum. The sequence goes on along the minus strand of QLOD02000016.1, from coordinate 15,635,389 downwards.
ACTTTTTTATATTTGTGTTTTGTGTATAAATGATGTTTGGTAGTTTTGAGTATGAATGATGTTAATTTATGGATTGAATGGTATTTTTTATGATATATAATTATTAATTATATAATGTTTGGTAGTGTATAGATGCTATCTTCAAAAATATTTTTAAATACAATATGTATTTTATTTTATTTTTTTGCCGTATCTTCGTCATGTCTGTATCCTCATTTTTTGAAAATTGTCGTATTCCATATCTGTATCCGTATCCACTCCCGCATCTGTATCCGTAACCGTATCCGTATCCGTACTTCATAGATTTGGTTTAATGAAGGAAAATGAAGGGTTACCCATCGTCTCTCTTGTTTGGGTAATCTATAATTACAAGGGGAAGATAGTTGAAGAAACAAAAATATTGACATTTTAACACATACATACCTAATATTAATTAAAAATAGTCTAAAATAGTCACTTGGTTTCAGCCCAGTTTTTGAATTGCTAACTATTAATAATTTCCCAATAAAAAAAAAATCAATTCCCTTCCCAACCCCTCCATCCCCCCCCCAAAAAAAAAAATAAAATAAAATAAAATAATAATCCTTCTCCTAGAAAAACCTTAATCCACCAAAAGAAACACACACTTCCATTAGTAATAAAAGGAGCAATACCTCAGAAAAGCCAAAGAACTCAATACACAAACAAGTAACACAAGATAGATGCACAAATCCATTAACTACCCATAGCACTCAACCTCCAAATGAAGATGATTAGGACTTCTTCAATGTTTGCAGACAAAAAAGCAGTTAGGTTCACTGCTCTTAGCTCTAGAGGCCAGACATCCATTTTCCAGAAGCACTAGATCCAATTGTCATCTACCCCCCCCAACAAATGCATTTTCCAGGCATCATATACCCACCAAGTTAATTAGCCAAGGGTACATTGATACTTACACCTTTCTTTCAAATAGCAAAGAAATGACAAATACATTCAAGCTTCTCACCAGTTGTTCAATTTGAAAAGAAGAAAAGATAGATAAAAAAGGCGGGCAAAGTTGAAAATGTTGTCCCATCAAACAAGGGGATCCCCAGATTCCCCACTCAAGACCTGGAAAGCTTCTAACACTTCCCCCTCCAAAAACATTCTCGTTAAATTACAACATCCTAAAAATTTATCATGCTGTCTAGTTGTTTCTATTACTAATTGAAGCATCAATTAGCTTAGTTGTTTTACAACATAAAGCAGACCCCCCCCCCAAAAAAAAAAATAGAGTATTCACAATTTTATCAATGAGAATGCCATACCATATCCAACACCAAACATGGGAATAGGAGATTGAATAGGGTCAAAAGATGCAAACCTCAAGTTTTCAATGTCAGTTTGATCCTCGGCATTAGATCTTTTAACTGCTTCTTCTACTATGCAATTGGAACCATCAAAATAAGGGAAATAAAATAAAATAAAAAAACATGGACTCACATACAAAAACAAACGAAATATTCATTTACATATACTTTAATATGTTCAAGCAAAAATATGATTCTAAATTTCTTACCTTCCTCCCTTCGTGTTAATTTTTGCTCGCCTAGCTGTTAACAAAAAAGAAAAAAAGAAAACATTTTTGGGGGGAGGGGGGAAGAGAGTCAGAAAGGGATTGGAAATAGATCATTTTGTAACAAGCAAAACAATCTATCTAATCCAAATAATTAGCAAATCATAGAATCCAAAACAATGTTAGGCCAATTATAGCAGGAAAAATGTGTTTTCTTTTCCCAAAAAGCCAATAATGGGAATTAAGCATTCAAGTGATACATCACACAAAAATATGTGCACAAGTGGCAAAAACAAAATCTCAAATAATAAAGACCCAAACTTTTGACTGCCATGTCTTTTTAAACCAATGAGATTGAATTTAGGCAACCTCAAGGCATATTCAAGTTCATATTTGACTAAGCATAGCATTGCTCTGTCATTCCTTGGCCACCACACTGCTTGTACACTTCCACAAGTGATCGTGACAAAGAAGGATCGCTGTAGATGTATAACTTCCATGAGGCGTGATATTAACCCCTCCCCTTTTTTTTTTTTTTTTTTTTTTTTTTTTTTTTTGGTGCTTGAGTTAATTGGCCAAATGTAGCAGACCGCATTTAGATGGAAAAGATTAACTTTCATTGAGCTTAGTTAATTGATCAACTACCAAAGTGAAGGTTCAATTGCAACCAAATCAAAGATTTCTTTGAATAGTTAAAATGACACAAAAGTAACTACATACTAAAAAACCCTAAAACAATCAAAGCACCATTTTAGACTAACTATTTTACCTTCCTCGTTGCTGCTGCATCCCGTGCTTTTATGTTGCGCTCTAACTCCTCCCTCTCTCTTTGGTCACGTAACCTTTCTTCCTCCTGCAAGCAAAAGAGATGTCAACCCTAAGTAGGAGAGAGGAGAGGAAAAGAATCACATAAACGTTTAGCTTAATCACGCCAGTATTGAATAGCAGAAGCTTTTACCCCCCCCCAAAAAAAAAAAAAAACTGCGTTCAGGCTACACCACACCTCGGCAGCAATTGCATCAAAAGAGCCCAGTTAACAAAGAGAGCAAAAGACAGATATTTCAGAGGCAACACTATGGAGTTATGATTCAATAGCTAATTGCATTTCCCATCATGTTTTAAAAAATAAAAAGTGGAACCGCAACTGAAAGCATGAACGTTTGCTACCACTACTGAAATGATCATATGCTGATATACCTCAGAATCATCATATTCATCTTGAGAAATCCGTCTTTTAACTTGTCTTCCTTCTTCTCCATTTGCTACCTGCAGAATTGTGTTCAGTCAAAACAAAACAGCAAAGTCATTACAAGGAGCACTTATACAGCAGCTTACCATAAGAACAAAACTGAATTCTATCAGTAAGAGAATAAGCACTATGCCTCATCATCTTCATCGTCCAAAATTTCTGTCTTCTTCCTGAAACGTTTCTTATGAGCATCCACTTTTTTGGACTGGGAAGTCGCATGAATAGAAGAACCGTTTCCAATGCCACCATCAACATTATCTTCATCAGCCTCCAAAAGTGCATAAGTCTTCTGCTTCCTAACTAGCATTGTTGCTTCTTGTTCTTGTTTCTGATAAAGCTGATACACACACCAACAAGAACAAAAACGTGCAACGATCATAGCATCAAATTTATCACAAATATGAGATTGGGGGAACTGTTAAATGGTTCCAAACTAATACTAGCAACAAGAACTCACATTAATGCCTGAAGCTTTACGCGGCACTTTTGCAAAAATCTCTTCTGCAAAAATACGTGTTTCACTAGTGGCTGATAACCCAATATCCACAAGCTTACCAATGAAATCAGAGGGTGATGCAGCTGACTTCGCTGCAATGAAATCACTATGTATGAATGCCATGTTCATAATACCCATCAGAAAATATTCCCATTACTTAAAATATATATTATATATATTTATATGTATAATATTGCATCAATTTTGAAGTAAAAGAAGAAAACAAACATAATCCAATAACATATTGAACAACTGTAGGCTGAGAGTATCCCAATAGAGACATCAACTTGTCCGAGACCCATGTCTTCAAATCACTCCCCATTTTTAACTGCATCAGGTAATAAAACAGAATCCCAATCAGACCACTAATTCAAAATTCTTATTAATGCAAAGGAATGAAAAAAAAAAACTAGTGTTTGACCAATGGAATCTATCTTTTCAGCTGAATTGTAATGATCAACAGAATCTATCTTTTCAGCTGAATTGTAATGATCAATGGAATCGATCTTTTCAGCTGAATTGTAGAAGTTGAAATCACTATCTATGAATGCCATGTTCATAAAACCCATCTAAAAACATTCCCATAAACTTGAAAATAAAAATAAAAATTAAAAAAAAAAAGCATCAATTTGAAGTCAAAGAAGAAAATTAACATAATTCAATCACATATTGAATGACTTTAGTCAGCAAGTATCCCAATTAGGGATGGCAAGGGGGTACTACAACACCCGTACCAATTCTGCTCTTTCCTATCATAACCGTACCGGCGGGTAATTTATTTCATCCCGAACCCGACGAGTATTAATACTCAGCCTCGATCCCTGATTAAAATAAGTAGACAGAGAGAGAGAGAAGTAGCATTTTGGGTTTCCTCGATTTCATTCATTCAAAGTCCCGAGAACCAATGATTCAAAACTCTTTATAGTTTAGAAGTTGGCTTTTTCATAATCTTAACTTTGATTTATAGACAGATTGGCCTGAAAGCGATGCACAGAAGAAAGGTCATCCATACGAGCACACCAAGCCAAGCTTGCTACCCATTTGCCGACTCTAGGCAATTTAATACTTCTATCAAGCATAAGTTATATTACAAGGTATCGATTCTATGAATCTATTGACTGTTTTTTTTATTTGTGGTTCCGTGGTTAGTCCTTCAATCTAGAAAGAATACAGAAATGGGATAAAAATTCACTAAGAATGAAGATATAATAAAAGAAATAATAAAAAAATATTATTCCAGATACATCAATTGGTCAAATTTGAAACAAGTACCTGCTTTCGATAATTGCCCGAATGAATTACTTTAATGAATATTCGTTATATTTTGAGACGAAAAAATCCCCTTTTCTATCATTCTATCAAAATATCCAACATAGTAATCTGGGTTTCTTTGGTTTCACATATTCAAAGGCCAATTATTTTTCCATTCATTATATAGCATCACAAATAAAAGGCAGAGACTAGGTAAAGAGAGTCATAATTGTGCTTGCTTAACATGGCTACGTACCAAAACGTTTCATTCTTATTCAAGAACTAAAACCCAAAATAAATTAAAAATATCAACTATCGATTAGGCATTAAGAGATACACGGGTAAATCACACATAAGAACGCATGAATTTTGGTCTCGACTCTTCACAGCAAAAACACTAAACACACGAACTTAGGGCTGTGGGAGAGAGATGGATTACGGAAAACCTAACTGACCTAGACTTACCGGAGGTAAGGAGGACGCAGAAGGCGATGAGAAGACGGCGGGAACGGTGGGAGATCGCGTCAGGAAGAGGACTTCTCAACGGCTTGGCGAAGTGCAGGAGACTGATCCAAAGACCTTTGGTAAACCAAAACACCCTTGAGTTTCTTTTTGGTTTTACAGGTCATTTAGATAAAAAATGAGACGGGGCTGAAAAAATAATATTTTTGAAAAATACCGTTAATAAACACAGTATGACACTAAATAATATTATTGAAAAATATTGTTGATGAACACACGGTATAATATTTTGATTTTAAAATCGTTATATGTCACTTCGGTTTTAAAATCATTATCAGATTTCACGATTATTGGATAAAATGATGAAAATACAAATTCATTTTGCGATGGTTAAGCTAAAAAAATGTGAAATGAATCTGCGTTTTTATTGTTTCCAAGTTTTTTTACACCTCGTCCAAATAAGAACCGTCTTTTTGGTTATTTGTACCTTAATTGATGCAAATATTTTTCTTCTTTCAGACTGGTATGGTGGATAACTATTAATTTAAACAAATTAATTAAAAATATAAATAACTTATCTAAATAATATGTTATTTTTAATTAATTTGTTCAAATAAAATATCTAAGATTATAATAGTAAAATATTATTTGTTGTATAAAGATTAAATAATTCTAGTAAATATTATTTGTACCTTAATTGGTGCAAATATTTTTTTTCTTTCGGACTAGTATGATGGAAACTATTAATTTAAACAAATTAATTAAAAATATAAATAACGTAACTAAATAATATATTATTTTTAATTAATTTATTCAAATAAAATATCCAATAAATAAGATAATAATAATAAAATATTATTTGTTTTATAAAGATTAAATAATTCAGTAAATATATACATTATATATACATATATATTAAAAAAACACGAATAAGAATGCACTCATCAAATAATTTTACATTTTTAAATAAATAATTTAAATAATATAAGCTTATAATTTATCAAAATAATTTTTAATTTTTAATTAAACTATACAAAAAATATTATAATCTATTTAAAAATATTTTAATTTAAATTAAATTACTGTACAAGATTATGACTTATTTAAATAATATTCTATTTTAATTAAATTATTAAAATGATATCTAAGAATTAATTGAATTAAAAAATAAAAATAAGATTATAACTTATTTAAATAAAATTTAATTTTTAATTAAATTATTCAAATCAAAAATAATTGACTTAAAAATATCGTTTCCACAACAAATAATTATGATATATATTCCTATAATCTTATTTTGTCGATATTTTATTTTTACCTAAATTATTTAAATAATATCCGATGTAAAATTATCCAATGGGATAAAGGAATCAATTAAAAAAATCCCCTAATGCAAATTAGGAATTCATTCAGCCCTTTAAGAACAGCTTTTAAAATTGCGAATTTTTATTCATTTTACTATTTGATAACTTCTAATCAGATTCCGGTAACTAACTATTTATAATTTGACAATTTAGAATAGACTTTTCAAGTAATTAAATATTATTTCATAGATGAAAATGGGAAATATTATAATCCCGATCCATGCAGTAAAATCATTTTGAATCCATTCAACTTAGAATGGTATTTTCTCCATCACAATTATTGTAAAAAGACATCTACAAAAATGAGTATTGGGGATGCAAAGCAGATATTGTTCTATCATTCATCAGAGATTTCTCTATGAAAAATAATAATCGGAGTTTGAAGAAGGAGGACGAGAAGGAGCCCTTGATATTATTTAAATAATTTCACTAAAAATAAAATATCTACAAAATAAGATTATAGAAATAAATACAATAATTATTTGTTGTGTAAACAATTATTTTTAATTCAATTATTTTTTATTTGAATAATTTAATTAAAAATAAAATTTTATTTAGATAAGTTATAATCTTTTTTTTAATTCAACTAATTATTGGATATTCGTTAATAATTTAATTAAAAATAAAAAATTATTTGAATAAGTTATGATCTTATATTATTTAAATAATTTAATCATAAATATAAATTTTTTAGATAAGTGTAATCTTTACAGTGTTTTTTAATATATATGTATATACATAATGCATATATTTACTGAATTATTTAAAATTTGTAGAATAAAAAATATTTTATTATTATAATCTTATCTGTTGGATATTTTATTTTTAATTAAATTATTCTAATCATAATTGAATTAAAAAAAGACAAATAACTTATCTAAATAATATGTTATTTTAATTAATTTGTTCATCTACCATATCAGTCCAAAAAAAGAAAAACATTTGCACCAAACAAAGTATAAATTACTGAAACCAAATGTTATAAAAAAAAAGCAGAAACGCTAAAAATGCGGATTCATTTCACCTTTTTTTAGCTAACCTTTAAATACCAAAAGATAAGTTCGTATTTTCATCGTTTTATCCAATAACCGTGAAATCAGATAGCGGCTTTAAAATTACGATATCATACCGTGTTTTATTAATAGTGTTTTTCAAAATACTGGTTTTTTAGCAGTATTCTCTCACTTTTTATCTAAATTATCTATAAAACAAAACAAAAAAGAACTTGATACCCTTTCAACTGTTTTTTTTTTTTTTTCTATTGGTTACTTCTAACAAAAATTGTTTACTTCTGTAAAATTTATAAAAGTTAAAAAAACAGCCTAGAAGTTGAAAAAATTTAGCTATTTCATGTGTAGTAAATACTTTTATACTTTGATAAATATAACTATGAAAATTAGAAAGAATCAAAGAAAGTTGGAAGGTGTTTTTTGAATGCTTCCAAACTAGACCAAAATTAAGGGATCGGGGATGGAGTGGGTACCAACGCAGCACGACAACAATTGTTAATTTTTTTTTTTTTTAAAAACACTCGTTTCAGTTACTTGATTATTTCAAAAATGAAAAATTTCTTTTCCATTAAAGCTGAGCTATTCGAGGACCTTTAGGGCAAGCTAAATTTATGATTTCTAAATTCTAATAACGACAGCAAGTTGTTTGGAACTTATGTTTTCATGTTGCTCTACATTTTTCACTACATCAGATAGGAGTATCAATGATTAGAGTTATTTGTGAGCTATTCGTGAGTAGTTAAATACTCAGCTCAAGCTCAATTCATTTAATAAATGAGTTAGATTTGGGCATTCTTTTAAACCTGTTTAGTCAAGCTTGAATTTAAGGAAAATTTGTTATACTCGATGTTCTATTTATAAAATTTATGATATCTATATAATAAAACACATCCCATTTCAAAAATATCTCTCTCACAAACTAAAACAAAAGTTGAGATTGAATTTTAATTTTCAATTAATGGTTCAGATTTTTACACATCAAACACTCCTGCCCAATCACTTCACACACACGTGTCATCCGAGGGGAGGAGAGAGCCAGCTGGGAGGAGAAAGTGAGAGAGAGAGAGAAAATGAAGAGTGGGCTGGGTTGTTTCAATTAAGGGAAGAGAGAGAGAGGAAAGAGAGAGAGAAAAATGAGGGTGGCCTGGGTTGTTTTGGCTGGGCGAAGAGAGAGAGAGAGAAAATGGAAGGTGGGTTGGGTTGTCTCCCCACACACACACACAGGGGAGGTGTTTTTAAAATTCAAATGGGGTATTTGGTTAGAAAAAAATGGATAGAAAGGATAATGAAAATATAAAAATTTGATATATATTTTGAAAGAAAATACGAAAATAAAATTGAGGATAATCCTTTACTTTTTGAATATTTTTAAAAAAATATCCACTAAACAATAGATGGATGCTTAATAGACAAAGTTAAATAAATTTTTATTATTATATATTTAGATTTTATTAAAATTAAACATTTAAATTTTTTTAAAATAACAATAAAAAAATATTTGTTTAATCTGTGTATACATTCTCAAATGCAAACTTAAATAG
>QLOD02000016.1:15572472-15616875 GCA_003260245.2 Sideroxylon spinosum | reverse complement strand
GGATTTTGCTAATGCTGCATAGAAAACATCAAGTTAAACTCACTACTAAATCAAATCAAATGCTAGACAAACGTTCAACCATTTTATTTAATTTTTTGATCAACAACATAATAAAAATTTATTAATGAAAATAAATTGAAGAACATGGGAAAAGAAGGATGACAAATCCCCCAAAACAAAAGGCACAAATGGGACTATTCACTAATGCAAATCAAGTCCCATGAGATACAGCCAAATAAATAAACTCAAACTATGGAATAATATATAACCAAAAGGAGATATAGAACCACATCCTTTCCCATATTCCATTGATATCCTCATTTTGGTCTTCAAATAATCTTCGAGTTCCTTCCTTTCCAAAAAGCCCAGAGCAGAGCCGTCACAGCTACTCTCCAAAATATCTTTACTCTTTTACTTTTGCCATATCCCTCAACTTCTATTATAAACACATCAACACAAAAGATAGAGGGGCAACCCGAGGCATATTAAAGCTGAAATATAGCTTATTCCATAATGCTAGAGCCACTTGACAATGTAAAAATAAATGATCCAAAGATTCCGAATCCCCTTTATAGAGAATGCACTATTATGGAGATAATGGTCTATTCTTTTGAAGACTATCACAGGTATTGAATTTTTTCAGAGTCAAGTTCCAACAATATACTTTAACTTTAAGAGGTACTTCGCTATCCAAAACATTCTGGAAGGAAGGAAAGAGTTCAGATTTGTGTAGTCTATTAAAAGATCAAAGAATGATTTGGATGTAAAATTACCCAATGTTGGACTCCAAATCCTATTGTCACTCGAACTGAAGTTTAAAGAGATAAAAAGATTCTAAAAAGCTGCATATTCTTCTGTTTATAGCTCATTTAGATTTCTAAAATTTTCAAAAGCCCACCAATGGATATGACCATTTTGAAACAAAGGAGGCAATATAGTAGTTATGATTTTTGATCAAAAAAAGTAGACAAGGAAAATTGTCTTCAAAGTAGAATCCCAAACCCAATGACCTTCCCATAATCAAAGTTTTCCCCATTACCCACATGATAAGTGATATGCTCCAAGAAGATAAGTTGCAATTGAGAACTATTGTTCAAGGAGCTCCTTTAGACCACAATTTGAAAGACCCCATTATTGTGAAGACCATATTTATTCTTAACAACAATGTGCCAAAGGGAAATAGGTTCTAAATGACATCTCGACAGCCACTTTCCAAGAAAGGCAAAACTTCTTGCTATTATATTTCCAATAACTAATCCCTTTTTTATTTTAGGATGAGAAACAACCTCCCAATTCACAAGATGTTCCTTTATTCTCTCTCCACTCCCATCCCAATGAAAATCACTCATCATTTTTTCAATTCTTTTTGCTACACTCACTGGTAATGAAACTATCGGTAGATAATATACTGAAACACCAGAAAGCATTGATTGAATCAACATCAATCTTTAGCAAAAATGCAATAATTCCCCCAAAACTATCTTTCTCTATAAACATATTTCGGTAGTCAGAATGTTCCTTTTCACCTTTCACTATATTGCTCAGTTCAAGAAATGGAAGTGATCAAGTACATAATCCACAATAAAGTGTGTGAATAGGAAATTATAAATACACATTAAGACCAAAACTAAAAACCAATGAAGTCCCTGAGGTTGTGGCGATGACAGAATGATTTTAGGCTATGCAACAGGAGTCAAAAGATAGCTAAAAAAAAAACATTTAAATTTCAGACCGATATTCTGTTTCTCAAACTTAAACCAGAGTTACATAATATATTCCTCTTTCAAATTAGGGGTGTGCACAATTTGGTTAAAATTTGGTTTTCGAACCATACCGATCACATTTAAAAAGTTTGATTTGGTTATTTATTTACCAACGATCGATTCAGTTATTTTTTTGTAAAAATAACAATTATCAGTTTTAGTTGTGGTTTTGAAATTCAAAAACCAAATAAACCAAAATACCTGAATTAAATTTACTTAACTTTAATACATATATATATATATATATATATATATATATATATATATATATATTTATCAACCAAACCAAGCTTTTTCCTACTAGATGGGTCAGCTATATGAATTTGACGACGCCAATCAAATCTTTTTAGGACCATGTTCTCCGTTAGATCCATAGAGGCAAGGCCATGTTTAATAATTTCTTTCCAACTTCTCTTAGGTCTCCCTCTCCCTCTCTTACCACTATGCTAACCCCATTCCTCGATCTATTAAGTCCCGTATACCATAACTTAGACCCAATCCTCTCAATCTCTTTAGCTTTCTGTCCTACCCACTTTGTCTCTTGTAAGCAAGCAATTGCGATACGTCTCCTTTTGTATTGTATCCACCACTTCCATAAGTTTCCCAGTATGGCTCCTAATGTTCCAAGGACCTAATCTTAACCTTCTATTTTAGACTAGCTTCCTTACCCCCTCACTCGTCCAAGAAAGTGTGAAGACTCTTGCCTATTTAACACTACACTCGAGCGCCGATGCAGTGGTCCTTGCTCATTTATCACTATACTCGGACAATACAGCGTGTCACTAAACAAGTGACTTCCCCACGAAATTTCATTAGGTCTCAAATCCATGAAAAAATCCGACTAAGTATTGTGCTGGCCCATCGGCTACCTAACGCACAACCCTCCTCCTTTATCCGGATTTGAGACCAGCTATATCAAGGATACCCTAACATAAATATCAATTATATATATAAATTTATAATTAACCTAAATATCTACTCCCATCAATAGTTTTGTCTTTTGAAATCTCAAAAGTCATGAGAAATCAACAAATCATTGTAATATTAAATACACGCTCTAAATCTCAAGTAGCACTTACATAAAAATTATTATTTCATCTCTATAATTAAATTATAAAAAATATATTTAAATTTATAAGCCTATATAACCGAACCAACCATAACTTAACCATATAATTCTGTTTGGGTAATGTTCGGTTAGTGTATATTATTTGGTCGGATTGGTTATTATTTCTAATTTTCGAAATTAATCAGTTCAATTATAAAATTATAATTTTCGAACCATACTGACCAATGTTTACCCCTATTTCAAATAACCTCAGATGCCCTAGCACTACTAAGCACCCCTAAGGTTCTAATTCTAAGTTATGATATACTTGGTAAATTCATAAATAGTAATCTATTTCAGTTCTAGACGCCTTCTAATACGGAAAATTTAGTGAATGCATTAGTGGTTCAACAAAGCCTGCTTTTTCCAAAGACTATGAATTTTGTGGTTCTAAAAAAAAATAAAAAATCATAAACCATAAAACTTTAGTAACTAACCCTCAACAATGCCAGACAAAATTACATATACTATAACAAATTTAAAGCTCCTCTCAAAATACCAAAAAAGTACAGAGCTAAAAATCATATAGTGGTTTTCACAAGAAACCATAGACGTAGAGATGAATTTACTTTTTTGTTTAGTTGTTTTTAGTTAGCTTATTATTTTCTTTATGACATGATACCTCCCTAAGCAGGACCACATTAGACCCACCTAGAGTAAGGGGGTGTTTGGAAGAAAAAAGTTAACAAAAAAGTACAACAAAAGTACAACAATTTGACATAAAGGTGATAGGTGGCAAAATTTGATTGGAAGAAAGTACGAACTTTTTGTAACTTTAAGTAAATTTTGGTTTGTTGGTGTTGGCCAAACAAGGCCTAAATCTTAACCCCACAAGATCCACGATCCAGGCAAATACAAGCAAATCCTATGTGGGTGGCTTTAGGGAAGAAACTTTGCAGAGTTTCGAACACATAAGATCTCTTAATAGACTTTATATCTTCTTAAAAAGTGATCACCTCCTTTCTTTTTATATGTACGATAATTAAGAGGGAATGCATATACATAAACAAATAGGAGTACAACTATTGAACTCACATTTACTCTAGCAATTTTGTAGGCCCAATAGAGTTTAAGTGGGTCAACAAGTTAGCAAACAAAACCAAAAGAAGATCATCTCCTGCAACCAAATTTAAGTCAATAATAACATAAAGCCCTTGGACATGGCACATTCCACTGTTGCTGTGTTGCGTAAAGACAGAAAGAGAGACAAAGAAAGAGGAACAGTCATATAACATTAGCATATTATTGCAAAGAATTTCTTTCTTAATTGCATTCATGCATAAAGCGAATAGATGTGGAACTTCAGCCATTCTTAAGAAACAACTAGACTGCGTTGCTACACCAAAAATTACTGTTAATGTCAAAGAATGACCAAGATTACGGCTAGGATCAATATTGACCAATACTTGTCGATACAAATACCGGTATAGAACACAAACAATGAATTACCCTTTTTTGCCTGGTATAGTACGTGCCAACTAATACGATATGAGATTAATAATTAAGCCTTGAACTATCCCCTTAACTAATCTACTAAACATTTCCATGAATAAAATAAATAGAAGTGATTAGAGAGGATGCCCTCGTCTCAATTTCCTAGTAGAGTTGAAAAACCTAAGTGAAAAACTTAAAAAACCTAAGTGAAAAACTGTTAAGTAGAACTGAGAATTTCACGGTGGAAATACACCAGAAAATCCATCACACCTTTTGATACGAACAAAATCCTCTCCAAAAGATAAGTTAAGCAACCCTAATTGATATGATCATAATATTTTTCAATATCAATTCATAAATCACCCCAACGTCATAACTTCTCAGTCTTGAATCACTACCTCATTTGTCACTAAAAACGTATTCAACCTGATAATATGATTCTATTTTCTGTGCTTGCCCCTTTTTTCCCTCTGTTGAAACATAAATTTATAACTTTAGTTTAAATTTATAAGAATCATAATTCGGCTTGCGGTTTGAAGGGTTGATTAACCAAACCAAACTGATACTACTAAATATAATATACACTACATAATATTTTAAATATATTTTTTTTTTTAAAGGTACAAATGGACGATGCAAGAAATAGTTCGGCATAACAAAAAATACTCTGGCATTCTCATTTCCCTAAATTTTTTATCAACTATTTAGCATAACGTAATATATAATAGATTGGTCATAGTTTGAAAATTTACCAAACCGATGACTAGTAGTTTGGTTTAGCTTTTGGTACCAAGCCGAATCAAGCCAAACTAGGTAGACCCTTAACAAATAGATGCAATTTTAGTTATACGAGAGCAAACACCATACTGGAAAAAAGGCTGTTATGAGAGACATGTCTATTAGATAAAGGCAGGCATAGCTTCATCACAGGGGTAGCCCAACATTTTAAGATTTCAAAGGAGAAATCAATCCTCAAGCAATACATTTGTTGTTGGGACAATTAGGGATATGAGTCATTTACTTCTATCATGGTTAAGTTTCAGTAGTCAGGATACTCAACTCATTATTTATCGTGATCACCATTGTTCATTATTCACAACGTTATTCATAGGATACCTTATATCTTACATTCCCAGTGACATTTGTCAGTCCCATCTAAAATTCTATGAACTACACTTGTAATGTTTGTGTGTGTATGTTTCAATATCTGTACCCACAATTCAAAATCTAAGGCAATCACATAAAATAGATTTTATAATATAGGGACTCAATCAATGGTAAATATTTGGAGTTCATTACGAATGTGTCACAAAATTTAATTATTACCTGAGCACAATATCCATGAGAACAACCAAATCGTGAGCTCTATCTATCATAGACATGAGATCACCAGGAGTTCCACAACAGCTGCTAGGTGCAAAGAAGTTAGTGACATGATACCTAAGGACACAAATATGAAAAATGCATTCTTGTATTAGAACTTAGAAGTGAAGAAAACAGCAGTCGGATTAAACAAACAAGAACCTATATCATCAACCAACGACAAATTATCCAAAGCTAGTATAATAGAATGCTCTTGGATAGCTACGATCTGAACAGCATAATAACCAAGCCTTTTTGATCCGAGGTAGCAAATCATCTCTAAAGTTGGCATATGTGTTTATAATTGGTCCCTGCATCTCAAGGTTAATAATATTGTCAAGACTAAGGAAACCTTTATATAACATGAAAGACAAAAGGACAAGCTATGAAACACCTAGCAAAAACTTCCCAACAAGCTACGAACCATTTAACGTTCAGTAATTTGAACTACTTCAAATGAATGAAAGAACATTGACAATTACTACATGGGGAGAAACTAATCATAATTACATTCTAAAACAATACTTCTTGGGTGATGATGTGTTTGCAAAGCAGTATTTATAGAGGTTGTAAATATATTTTCAGCAATGTGCCTATTCACATTGTGAACAATTAAAGCATATGTAGCAAGTTAGCATACAAAATTATTGTACATAAAGGTTAAATTTAAAGAATGTAATTGTGTCCATTATTTCTTTATTAGTAGGAGGAGAATTTAGGAGTTGCAAATAGAGATGCATATGAATAAAAATCTCTTCCCATTTCGCAAGATAAGTATTAAAAATATCACAAGAATTTTGTAAATTAGAAAGAATCTCAAGGTGATCAGCTTTATAGTCTAATGCATCATGTTTTTACGGAAATATTTACATCTTATATCATTTTGTGGTGGTGGCTTACAAATTCTTCAATGTATGTGCATTTGGGATGTACTTAAGGATTTTGGCCCTTATTTCAAGTTCCAAATAATTTTTTTTTTTCCAAATATGGATAGAAATAGAATTTTATCAAGCAGAAATGTCCATCTTAGGATGCCACACAAACATATGCAAAAGAGGATAACATATTAAAAACCTTAAATATCCTTTTGCAGAATTATGATTCCTATAAGTTTCAAAAAGTTCAGAACTAACACCAAGCTCAAAAGTTCCTCTATCACATATTCTCAATGAATTCAAATATCATGATTACTACATTTTTTTGATTGAAAACACCATGCTATTTGAAACCATTTGCGTCTTCCCTAATTGCCAGAGCAATCATAATCAGATTCATCAACATCCCTATCCTTAAATGACATACAGAAAGAGGACTCAAGTTGAGTTATTAGACCTTTACACAATTTCATTTCACTAGTTCTTTTGCAATTAATGACGAAATGAACCCAGGAAGAAAAAATGAAAAAGAATTAACTCAAATACAAAAGATTTTGAATCAGCACAAGTTTCAGAGTAAAATTAAAACTACTTGATTAGAATTAAAACTACTTAATTCTTTAAATAAAATGGTGAAGAAGTTGGTCATAATTGCGAACCAGTGCTTGAATCCATTTTGGGTAATGGAAGAGTAGCCAAGAACAAATAACGTATTCAAGAGGGTACAATTGGATGACCGGGCAACAAGTGATCTATTTGTAAGAAATGCATTCTCTGAGAGGTTGATTTTTCTGAAACCCCTTACTCTCAAAGACAGCAGTTTAATCCCCTCATCATTTACACTAATTTTTCCAGGAATCAGAGGCCCCGATAAGCTATCCGAACACACGGAATTGCGAGGATTACTGATATCCGGTTCCTCCAACTGCGGCATGGAATTGGCTATGGCAACCAATTCAGCGTCGCAACAGTTCCCGAGTTTCGAACAATTCAAACCCTAAGATTCTTCATATTCAACCCCAATAGTTTCAAACCCTCCAACGGAAGGCATTTGTTCCTCGAAACATCAAGGGCTTCGAGGCTTTTGAAGTTGCGATCTGGCGAATGGCGAGACCGAGGTCGTCCCAAAAGCAACTGAGATTAATGGATTTAATATTGGGGAATCTTCTACTGAAGCGATTCAAGAGATTACCGTCGTAGATAGTCATGGGGTCGACGAATGTGAAGGAGGTTCGAAGTCGGTTTGTGATGGAGTGGACTCGATTGCAGACCAGAGGTAGGGCTTCCGAGTGAGAGTGGTGGTTGAGTTGATTGAATATCAATTCCCAGCATTCGTCTGGCAGATCTTCGCATCTCTCCGCCATTTCCGCAACTAAAGGAATACCTTCCAAAGAAAGAAATATTGAATTTCCTGGCCTACAGTTGATGAACGAATAAGATTGGAATTTCATTCAGAAAACCGAATTGAGAACGCATGGAATTCGCTTGGGGGAGAGATCGATACTCCCGTATAAGGGCAAAGGGACGGCCGAATGCAAGTATGACACACCGGTGTGGCCGCCTGATCTGATCGGAGGAGATCGTACCGTTGGAGCGATTATGAAGTGAAATACTTTTTATTTTCTCTTTAAATTGGAATTTGAAATTATACTCTCAATATTCTAAATTTATACACGCTCTTTATTTTAAATTAGTATTTATTTGTACCTAAAGACTCAAAAATAAATAGATATGTAAGAGTGGTGATTCTGAATGGGCGTGTTACTATAGAACAAAAGGTTGAGAGTTTATTCATTATACTGTAGAGGGAGGAAACTCAAGAAAATTAAAATAAAAAATTATAATATAAAATAAAAATAACTAATCCAAAAAATTAATAACTAGTTTTTTTTAAATAAACAAAGAGAAATTGATAGTATAGAACAAAAATTAAAACAAGAACTAAGAAAAAAAAATTAAGCGAAAAAAAATAATGAACGAGAGGAAAATCAGAAGATTGAACAAATAAGTACATTCTTAAGATATTTTTACATAAACTAAACCCCACTATATTAAACTTTTTTTTTTCCTTACATACAAAATAAGCACATAATAAGCAAATGTTGTCGGAAGAACACAAATTCTAAGAATACGATTAATGAAATTACGATTTAAAACCGCAGTTCTTAACAAGCCTAAACTGCCATCTCAGATGGCGTTTTCTGCTCTCGGACCATAAGTCAACTAAAATGATGAGTCTTGTCTTCTGTTTGAGAAGAAAACGCCCAGTGAATGCGCGGTTATGGAAGAAACACTTCTTCAAAGCGTGATTCTCTCTTAGTCCTCTTTCTCTCTCTCTCACTCCTATTCACTATGAGCGCAATTTGCCCATCTCTGCCGTCCTTCTTCCTCGCCGATCTCCTCCCTCATCGGCAATCCTTCTCCATAAACGAGCCTTGTGGTCATCGTTCTCTAGTTCCATTGGCATCCCTCATAAGGTACATCTCTCTCTCTTTCTCTCTCTCTCTCTCTCTCTCCTCTCTAGGTTTTCTTTCACCCCTTAAAACCAGCTCAGATTTAGGATATTCATTTTAAATATTAATTTATTACAAATCTATAGCTGAATTTGTAAGAAATTTGTATAGAAATAAGAAAAGGCTCAATGAGAATCTTGACAATATTGAGAATCTAAGACAATGGAAGTAGTTTGTGGAAGTATAAATCCCATATGGTCTTATTTCTGTTAATGGAAGCCCTTATGAGATATAAAACCTATAAATTCGAATTAGCAATGAAAGGTTTGTTTATATCACAGATTTGTCAAGAAAAATAAATCAGAAAAAATGGCTCAGAAGTGAATTTTCTTTTGGGCTGTCATATCTACTTGTGAATAATTATTGAAGGAAAAGATTATTACTTGTGGATAATTGTGAGGTGACACCAGCAGAGTTGGTAAATGGTCTAGAAAAAAAGAAATTTTGTTCTGGGTTTTCATATCTACCAACATATGACACATATAATAGAATACAATCCACTTCAAAAGTTGGGACACCACATATATGATTTTTTCTGTTTTGATTATTATTTTAAATTTTAAATTCAACATATATGTAACCAAATTACGTGAAACTCCACTATTTTTCTATTCCCAAGTTCATATATTCAAAAGATTTGGGGCTTTTTGAAAAATAATACACCAAAATTGTAATTTGTGGGGATTGATATATACATTATATATTATTCATAAAGAGAGAAATATATATATATACACACATAGAAGAGAAATATTCACAATTGAAGCCATGACATACAACGTAATTTTTGTCAAGTAGCTAACCTTAAAACAAAAAAGAAAAAAGGGACAAACAAGTAAAAGAGTAGTTCTAACTATCTAGCCAAAAATAATCAAACAAAAGAAGAGTTCCAACAAACCTAAACAAGTTTCTCGTCAAAGTCCTAAGATTAGGAAAAGGCTTAATGGGTTGTTAATTTGTAGGAAATTTTAAAGTATATTATTGTCTTAGATTATAATTGATAATATTAAGTTATCAATTTAATTATAAATTGATTAAGATCAATTTTATTACAAGTAAATTATTTATTTACTAAAAACAATTATATAAACATATATTTCATAATAATTTGAGTAATTTAATAGTGGTACAACCCATTAATATTTGATATATAAGATTCACTAATATTTAAATACATAAGATCCATTAATACTTTGATATATTAATTTAAGCATAGCAAAACATAATTATAATAGTTATTGATTCTTAAGTGAATAATGAATAATCAATCTTATTTAATGCTTTTAAATTTTCTAATCTTGAGTTTGTAATTTCCCTAGCAAAAGGTACTATGTCGGTACAATATGTGACCTTATTTTACTTTTGGTGTAAGAATGTGACTTCAACTGTTGAGAGATTGTCCTATGATCGTGACTACGAAAAGAGCATTCGGGTTCCTATTACGATAAGTTATGACCAACTAATAACTAAACCGTGTAATACATTGGGTGTAGAAGAGGCTCGAGCGAAGATTAATGTTATATATTTCGGTATCCAATAGTTGTTGTACCTATAGCTCATTACAAGCCATTTTCGGCTGAAAAATGACAATAGAGTTAATGGACTAATGGATGTATTAGCTCATTGAAATGGTCACATGTTTACTTGTATCTAGATTATGAAGTACTGTTAGTTGATTCTCCTCTACACGTGGTTCCCTAACTCTAAGGGAGTGCATGCTTCTAATTCTCATAATTTCCAATCGTGTCACAGTCTCTTGCATGCAGAGTTTGCTGAATGGGGGTGGTTTGAGAATTAGCCGAGCATAAAGAGAAAACGGCGTTGCTGCATCAATTGTGCCTCTAACCATGGAAGATATGACGACAGATGAAGACTCATTGTTCAAGTTAGGTGTTGATGATAGTGTTGACCTTGATGGTATTGGTAGTGTTGAACTTAATGCTGGGCCCAGGACTAATAAGGAGGTGGAAGAGGGTGAGCATGGCTTCCATCAACCTACCTCGTAATTATTTACAATTCTGAGTGAGCGAAGCAATGCAATATCCACGTCTAGGTTCCATTACCTAAATTGGAGCCTAAAGACAGATGAGCCTCGTGTTGGAGTTTTATTCAAAGATAAAACTGAGTTAATTAATTCTCTGAAAACATACTCAGTTAGAACGAATACTCAATTTGAAACACTTCAGTTCGATAAAAGAAGGTGGGCTATCAAGTGCAAGATGTCAAATGGACCTCCTTGTATTTGTCGACTACGGGCTATTAGATTACAATGGCCAGTTTAAGATCACCAAAAATGAGGGCCCTCATAGTTGTTTTTATGCTCGGACGAATCGAGATCACTTCTAGTTAGATGCGGGTTATGTTGCAACACACATAGAAGAATTAGTAAAGATCCATCAGTTTTTGGCTCTAGTGGTGAAGAACCAATTTCACTTTGTAATATCAGATAACGAAGCATGTGTTACGAAACAGAAGGCACTCGCTGATATTTATTATGATTGGGATGAATCATACAATAAGCTACCTGTATTTCTTCATGCAGTGCACATATAATCTAGGGGACTGTTGTTGAGTACCGCTACCATTTTGGACCAGTTGCAGATACTGCCATCCTACAGTATATGTTTTAGGCATTCAAACCCTCAATTAATGGCTTTTAATTTTCTAGACCCGTCATAACAGTAGATGGCACTCACCTATATGGAAAGTACAAGGGGAAGCTGTTTATTGCTATGGGAAGCGACGCTAACCTACAAATCTTTCCACTAGCTTTTACTATTGTAGATAAAGAGACATTTGATAGTTGGTACGGGTTTCTTCACAACTTAAGGGGAAATATCGTCCCAAATAGGCAAGTTCTGTGTTTGACTTTTGATAGGCACAGTGGCATAACCAGTACCACCAATGCTACCAAGTCTAGATGAGCCCCCAATGCCTCCTATAGATTTTGTTTCAGGCAAGTGGAGGCTAATTTTAAGAAGAAATTTCTCGGTGCCTATTTCAACAAGTTAATGTATCATGCTGAAAAACTCCACAGATTTGTAAGTTTGATTCAATAATGGAAAAGATTAAATAATTCAATTTTGATGCCTAGAAGTATTTAGTAGAGATCCCCAAGGAGCAATGAACAATGTCTCACGACGGAGGCCTTAGATATGGTAATGCAACAACGAATATTTCTAAATGTTTCAACAATATCATGCGGGGTGCCAAATCGTTACCTATTGCAGCATGTGGACAGTTTACATTCTACAAAATGATCACATACTTCTGTAATAGGAATGAAGTTTCATTGGCAGCTCAAGGGGCCACCATTTCGCATCCACCAAGAGTAACCGAATTGATTGACTAATATCAATAACATGCTTGAGGTCCCTAAATTGTCCGTTTTAATCACATCGATGGGATATACGAGGTAACTACCGTGGCCTTATCTAAATGGAGGTGGGCATGTAAAAGTGATTTCTCTAAATAGTGGTAGATGGAGCAATCATTGGATTTCATGCTTGCATGTGATTGTTGGTGAGGAATGTCGATATGACTAAAAGGCCATGATTTTAGCAGTGTATAGCATTGATGCCTATGTTAACACTTATGCTCCCCACTTCCACCTTTACATGATCAAAAATATCGGGAAGTGGCTAGTGTCCAACACTTATCCCAAATCAATTTTTGAAGTGACAAAAAGGAAGACCAATGTCGACTCGCATTAGGAATAAGATGGATAGAAGTGAAAGTTTGACTAAGCTGTGGTGTGGAATTTGTCGTGCTAAGGACTACACTAAGAGAAACTATCTCGGAAGAGCTACGTGCTAGTTAAACTTTGAATTGTTCTGTTTTGTAATTTGTTAGACTTTGAATTGTTCTATTATGTAATTTGTTAGACTTTGTATTTTCTACTATGTAATTTGTTAGAGTTTGAATTGTTTTGTTCTGTAATTTGTAAGTCTCTAAACTATTTTTCCATGCATATTGTGATAATTACAACTGTTCATATTTTTTGCCTTTTATGTCTAGACTATGGATCCACATATGATCATGATCCTCCTTTGTTATCGCTAGGACCTAGTTATACATCCGTGCTTAATGCATAGATCAATTGATATATGGGATGTCGTGGTATGTTTTTACTTTATTCGTTAAATGATATTTCATTTTACAATTAAAAAATGCATCGTATGATTGTAATTTTTTCATTTCTTAAGATTCGTCCCTACTTGATTTTCGGACGAGAGAGCAGTTTACGAGAGCCTTGACACAAACTCCTAGGGATGCCCGAGTTGCTGGCTACCTTATCAGGGCAGGAGTGTATGGGTTTTATCGCTGAGGGTTTATTATGTTGCATAGGCCTTTGATCACAGCACTTTTGGAGACATGGTGAGTTGAGACCCACACATTCCATATACCGATCGGAGAGTGCATCATCACTTTGAAAGACATAAGTGTTATCACCAAGTTGATTATTGATAGGATGATTGTTATCGAGGTTGATATGACTAATACGATGCATGCGTGGATTGAGATAGTCCAGAGCCATCTAGGTGTAGCACCACCTACCGCCGCTATCGGAGGAAATGGAATCAAGAATAGTTGGTTGCTCCAATAGTTTTAATGGCTCCCGACTGATGCCGATGATGATGTGGTGCGTCGTTATGCCCGAACAACTCTATTTATGTTGATTGGAGGATGCTTATTCCCTGACAAGTCTCGTAGCTTGATCCTGATCATGTATCTATCATTGCCAGGGGATTTGGATCATGTTGGGCAATATAGTTGAGGGGAAGCAGCTTTGGCGTATCTATACAGGGAGATGTGTAGGCAAAAATAGATCTTTTGATTTAAGATCTCTGACTCGGTTTGTGATGATACTGAGCCAATTTTGGCGCCCTAATCTTTCTTTATTTCGCTTCTGTTCTTATGAACTTTCTCCTACTTCAGAAGAGTACCAAGGAATGCTATTGGCCCATCTGACATTGGCAAAAACATAACTCCTTTCTGAAATGGTGGCTTTGTTAAGGCCATGAAAGAGGTGACTTACTTTCCCAAAAGCATGCTCCAAACTTTGGATCCTCTTGTTCTTTTTTTTAAGCTTTCGACCTTGCTGGGCCAATTTCAAACTTTGGAAGTATTTCATACCCATTATCAAGAATTTTCTAGAAAACAGAGATATGGCAAACTACCCGCATCAACAATTTGGGTATGTCCATGATTAGCATCTTGCTATTTCCCTATCCTAAGATGATGGTTGATGAGAGATTCTGCAGCTTCATCCATCTTTTAAAATCTGGATACCCCATTGTCCTTATGGTGGTAACTAAG
The DNA here is from genome assembly GCA_003260245.2 of Sideroxylon spinosum. Classification (NCBI taxonomy): domain Eukaryota; kingdom Viridiplantae; phylum Streptophyta; class Magnoliopsida; order Ericales; family Sapotaceae; genus Sideroxylon; species Sideroxylon spinosum. The sequence continues at coordinate 15,602,501 of QLOD02000016.1, read as the reverse complement.
ATATATAGATGTTTATCTTTTTTGATTTTATCGAAAAGCTCTCATTTCAGTGCTTCAGCTAAACTACTTTATTTATGGATGACTGAGCACATGGTATACATAGGGATACCCAATCACTTTTACTTATCTCGCACTACATGTAGCTTATGGCTACGAGTCATTAAAATCAATTCCAAAAAAGATGTCCTCTTCCAGATTCCTTTGTGTTATCAGCCGAGACTTCCCTATTATACCCCTTATGAGTCTTGGCGATGTGGTTGCTTTCACGGGTACTAGAGTGTTGCACCAATATAGAATATGTCAGGATAGCCCCATGTCTTATGATATTAGCAGTATGTGTTTTGATGCTGGAAATGGTGCTGATGATATTTGAGTTACCCAGGCCCTCCAAAGGCGGGAGAGTAATCGATACTTTTCTCATCTTCGTAGGAGTGTATTACAAAATCTCACTGTCCCTGAGTATTTTTCGACTGGCTTATAGAAGAGATAACTCGGAATCATAATTTTTTCCTCCTTCCTCTACCTTAATCTAATCCTTTGACTTTTGAAGCTCAAATTATCCAATCATCTTCCATCAAGCTCGGCATGGGGAGACAGATCGATATCTTGGGAAGATAAATGAGAACTTTGGGCATAAAAGTGGCTGATAGTGAATAAGCTCGAACTCAAACTCAACAAATTGCCTCTTCATCCAACACTAGTGGCATGATATCCTTGAAGCATTCTCTTGAAAAGGTTCGTCGTTCTTGTAATGTAGCCTAAGAACAGATAGCTACCAAAAATAATCTCATAGCTCATCCGGAAAGTGAAATACAACTATAAAAGCTCACTTGCTGATATTACTTTCGTAAGAGATTTAGAAAGCCTTAGAGTGGAGTGAGGGCTAAAAAACTTCTCGTGGATTTACAGGTTCATCACTACCAGACTATTGTTGACAAGAATTCTTGAGTTCATCAGGTGGCTAGCTTGAACATTGAGATTATTGAGTTTCTTCAAGATATTGGAGCACTCTGTCATGTCAATTAGCACTTTTTTATCCTTTTAATGAGTATCTTATCCTGTAATACAGTTGAAAACTTCTATAACTCTGCATATCATTTCTTATAAAACTACAGTTGTTAGTATCTATGTACCCACCATCTTATTAATCGAAAAAAAATTTCTTGAAAAAGAAATCTTTTCACGTATTATTTATGCTTAATTTGGAATAGAAATGGAAGTGGAATAGAAGGTACCCCTTTATTGATTCCAAGGATCCTGACTTGCATAATGTGGCTCCCTGATGGTGATAAAACATGTTCTCGAGGAGTTGATGTCTTAGACAAACCTTCTTTCTTCATTCTTCTAACACTAGTAGATCTTCAACTTGACACTAAGAAGGAAATGATGACAAAGCCACTTATTCACCATTATTACTCATAGATATACACACACACCCCCCCTTTTTTTAGCTAATATTGCCATCAGTGCCCTTGTGGTTTTTCACCAATGCCAGCTTGCCCTTTCAGCTTTTCATTGTGTCGACACTTTTGTATCTTACCAGGATCCTACTTTCTTGCCTATAGTGCCTTACGGGTTTTCACTATAACATCGAATCATGCATTTATTTATCTCTCTCATACTCATGGAAACCATTGAACAAAACCATCTCATTCAAATCAAAACATTTCTCATGATCATTTTATTATTAAACAAATGCCTTATAAGAAAGATCATTACAAATAAAACATCTTTGCACTGTCATAATTAATAAGCCCTAGGAATGCTTCTCCATCCATATATGCTAGTATGAGGGCTCTTCGTAAACTTTCATTTCGCTTCTCCCTAAATAAATAAGATGCGCTTCAACACGAAATCTTCCTCTAGAAATTATCTGGCTTTGACTTTGCAACTATAAGATCGAGCAATACTTCCCTAATAGCATTGTAAATTATTCAACGCTTCTAGCCTTTTTTCACCTAGCAATGCAAGACTCTCTTCTCGTTTCTGGATCCATTCTGCTTCATCAAGTTTTGCCTTCATCATGACCCCTCAAGAAGGTATGTCCACTTCCACTGGTAGAGCAGCTTCATTTCCATAAACTAAAGAATAAGAAGTTGCCCCGGTTGATGATCGTATCGTGGTTTCATAAGCCATTAAAGCATATGGTAACTTCTCATGCTAGTCCTTAAAGGTATCTGTGGTCTACCTGATGATCCTTTGGATGTTTTTATTTGCTGCTTCCCTTGCCCCATTCATTTGAGGTCTATAAGTTACTGAATTCTGATGATTGATCTTGAATTCATTGCACAATGCCAACATATCATCATTGTTCAAATTAGTGGCATTATCTGTGATGATAGTATTAGGAACCCAAAATCAACAAATTAAATTACCCTTGATAAATCGAACTACCACCTTCTTTGTCACATTGGTACAAGACTTTGTCTCTATCCATTTGGTGAAGTAGTCTATTGCAACTAAGATGAATCGATGCCCATTTGAAGCATGAGGTGTTATGGACCCTATCTTATCCATGCCTCACATAGAGAAGGGCCATAATAATGACAGAGTTTGTAATTCTTTTAGTGGAGCCCTTAGAAAACATCTGCATGAATCTAGTATTTATAGCACCTTTGGACATACTTGGTATAATGCAATTGCATCAACAACTAATAATACCCTGATCACATGACCTTCCCTGCCAGATGAGGACCACATTCCTCTTCATGAACTTCCTTCATCAGCTCATTTGCTTGACTTTTGGTCACACTCTGCAAAGGCTCAAAAGATGACTTCTTGAACAGGACCTCACCAGTAATGAAATACCCTTTGATAATCTAAGAAGTGTTATGTTATCCTTCTGCTGATATCTGGTGGGTATTCTCCATTCTGGATTAGCCTCTTGATGTCGATGAACCATGGTTGTTGTTTCTCTTTGATAACATTACAATGATAAGAAGGTCTGTCTTGAATCTGAATCTGAATCAGTGAGATATCCTCATGTTATTGAAACTTAACTAATATAGCCAGTCTGGCTAAAGCATCAGTGAAAGTATTGTCTAATCGTGGAACATGATGAAAAGACGCTTCATCAAACTCCTTAGCCAGATCGACCATTTGGCGATGATAGGGTAAGAGCTTCTCATTTTTAGTCTAATAAATTTCATTGCTTTGTTATATGATCAACTCTGAATCCCAAAATACCGTGAGCTCCTTAATTTCAAAATCCAAGGCCATCTTTAAACCCAGTATACAAGGTTCATATTTTGCCATGTTATTAGTGCAATCTTCAAGGAGTAACCTTAAACTTGTTGGAAATTGGTTCCCTTTCTCAGACACTAAAACTGCTCAAATTCCTACACCTTTTTTGTTTACTGCCCTACCGAAATACATCTTCCACCTAGGTATCTGATCTACTTCTGTCTCTGCCATGAAAAAATTTTCATCCAGAAATGTAAGGTCAAATGGCTCCTGATCATCCACCAAATTGTCAGCAAGATAATCTATAATGATGCTCCCCTTAACAGACTTGCTGCTGATAAATGATATATCAAATTCGGATAAAATCATATGCCACCTAGCAATTCTATTAGATAAACTTGGCTTCTCAATCAAGTACTTCAGAGGATTCATCCTGAAAATGAGGTGCGCTGATACAACATATAATGACATAAGCGACAAGCTACCCGTGCCAATGCACAACAAGTCTTTTCTATGCTCATATACCTTTCTTCATATCCCAAGAACTTCTTGCTCAAATAATAGCTAGCCTTTTGTCCATGACTGTCTCATTCTTGTTGACCTAGAACACATCCGATTGAATTCTCATAAACCGTCAAGTACATCAGCAACGGTAGATCTGGTTCAGGTACAACGTGTATTGATGGGCTGAGTAAATGCTACATATTTTTCTCGAAGGCATTCAGACAATCCTCATTCCATTCTTTGGTGTTGTCTTTCTCAAGCAATTTAAAGATGGGCTCACAAGTATGAGTGAGTCGTGCAATGAAGCGGCTGATGAAGTTTATTTTTCCCCAGAAAGACTTGATCACCTTTTCTCCCTTAGGCACTAGCATGTCCAAGACGGCTTTTATCTTTGATGGATCAAGGGCGATTCCTCTTCAACTGACAATAAACCTTAGCAATTTACCATATGTGACTCCAAAAGTGCATTTTGTCGAGTTCAATCGTAACTTGTAGTGGCGCAATCGATCAAATACCTTCTTCAAGTTGACCAAATGATCATCTTCAGTTCTTGAATTTAAGATCATATCATCCACATTCTGAGGACATTTTGGGAGTCCTTATGATTGATTTAGTAGGCAGAGTTCTCCAAAGTATATCTCTAAAGGTTACAAAGAAATTTTGGTACCCCTTCTCCATTTCAATTCATTTTTGCGCATGTTTTTTTAAATGAACACAATTCGAATTCAGAAAACTCTTTTTGACCTAGATTCTTACCTAAATGATTTAAATCATTGTAAAAAGTGTCCTAGAGGTCTCGGAATCTCCCGAAAACTGTGCCAAAGGTCTTAAAATGGTCTAAACCTTCCTGGGTGAACTCCAAACTTCGTAAAACATGGCCTCAGCCAGGGGCTCAGGCGAATTCGGCCCACTTTTTGTTCATGCCACCAAAGGGCTAACAAAAATGCTCTATGGCAAACTTTTTTGCTTTCTTTGATTTACAAACTTATGTGTTAACTTGGTTTTGCAAATTATTTTGATTAACTAGTTATTCAAGCCTATTTGCTTACTTTGTTTTACAATTTTGTTTGCTTACTTGTTATTCAAACTAGTTTGCCTATTTAGGTTAGCAAATAAGTTTGTTCAGTGTGTTTAACAAAGCCTTTTACCATTTCCACCATTTCAAGCATGTTTCTAAGTTATGCAAAGATGATTGATTGTTTTGTTTTGTAAATCTTTTTGTTTGTTTTGTAATTCAAGCATGTTTACTCATTATGTTTAACAAACACTTTTGAATAACTTGTTTAGCACATAGTTTTGCATAACATGTTTAGCAAACTTTTTTGCATAGCTCGATATACAAACTTTTTTGTCACATTTTTGGCTATCAAGAGGGAGCTTTTCTTTCTCATTTCTTCATCCCAAAATAACCCACTCCCACTCTCTAGGAGCCAGCCCTCTTTCTCTCTTCCTTCTCCTTTTAGCCGAGCCCACCCTTGGAGTTTTCAAGTGTGGTTTAGAAAGTTATCAAGTTTTTTTCATTCAAAGTTTCAGTACAATCCCTTTCTCCAAATTGTTTTCATACACTTTATTTGTTTAAGTGTTAGAGTTATCATGTCAGTATTTTTTGAAATGAAAATATTATTTCAAAGTTAAAATTTTCATTAAGTTATCAAGTTCATGTTTATAGTCTAGGTTTTGCCCAACCCACGTCTTTCTTTGGATAAACCTCAGATAATCTTAGAAATCTCTCCACAAGAATAATACCATGTTATAAATACCATATTTTACATGTTATACCATGTCATCATCATCTTACAATATCATATGCTATGATTCCTTGCCAAATTTACCATACCATCACCATAATATTCCACATTGCCATGCTCATTAATCATCCCACATCATGCTAGGATATCATTTATTATGACAGCACATACTCCGAAATGCCATGCAAATGCCTTGACATCGGAAAGCATGCAAGCACACACTCATAGGGATGTAAATATCCTTAGAAATTGATTGTGTATCAATCTATAATATGGAAATAACTTAGGATTGTTTTAAGCATTTAATACCTAAGTCTACATCTCTCATAAAAAAAATATCTTGTTAACATGATGATACCTTAATAAAATTGTCATTACAATTGATCAATTGCATATCATCAAACTTTTGAGTTCATATGCACAGACTTGACCAAACCTTAGGGTTTATTCCTTTAGACCTATGTTTCATTCCTGATAGATAACTGTCCATCTTTACTCATGTAAAATCTATACTCCTGGTAACATTTCCATCTTCACCTATATGGAGTCTATACTCCAAGTGACAATACCATATTCACCTATGTGGAGTTCTTATTACTGGTGATAATACCATATTCACCCATGTTCACCCATATGGAGTCTTTACTCCTTGTGATAATACAATTTTCACTCATGTGGAGTCTTTACTCCTTGTGACAATACCATCTTAACCCATGTGGAGTCTTTACTCCTTGTGACAATGCCATATTCACCCATGTTCACCCATGTGGATTCTTTACTCCTTGTGATAATATCATCTTCACTCATGTGGAGTCTTTACTCCTAGTGACAATCCTTTATTCACTCATGTGGAGTCTTTACTCCTGGTGTCTATATCCCTGCACATCTGTGGAGTTTATACTCCTGGTGTTTGTTTCTCTCTACTCACCCATACCGTAAGCACTTGTTCACTATCGAGCTACGATGACCTAATCCCTTAATAGAGTATGTAGGAACTTAAGCCAAATAGCTTGAGTGCAATCTCCGCGATCTCTACAAACCATTATTTATATCATACTCTAATTTCTACATTTGCATACCATCCATGTAGTTTGGACCGCTCTAAGGTCTGAACTATGATGACTTGATTCCCTCTCATAGGATACGTTAGTAGCTTGGGTACATCGCCAAGGTCCGGTCACTATTATACTCATGTTATCAATATCATTTCCTCTATCATTTTTATCATTACCATTTCATCACCCTCATTTGGTCATCTAGACTTTTCAAGCATTTCATTTCATTGCATCTAACATGATTTTGTTTTTTGCATAAATTGATACATGCATTTAACAGAAGATTAGCCTTTAACTTACATTTAGAGTCTATCAAGCATATAGAACCACTTTACGAAACATCATTGCCAAATAGGCAAAAACATCATTGCATTCACACACAAACTACATTTGGCTTAATTCTCATTCAAGATATGTAGGCAGCTCGATCAAGCACAACCATCTCACATTTCATGCATCATACGCATCAGGAGTTGTATTGTTATGATATCAGTAAACCAGATACTATTATGTAAAATTATAATTGTAAGAGAAGAAAATGATACTGGATATCTTTAGGTAATCCAGCGGTAATTGATTTCCTAGCATAACAGAACCTCCGGACTCATTATCTCTAATTGCACAAACTAGTTGGGAGCCATCATGAATGGACCTTTTTATCATATTTTCAACAAATCATAAGATAAAAACCTTTTTTAAATATGAAATATCGGGTTTCTAAACACATCCATTTTGAAAATTTTGAGTGATGAATCCTATCTTTTGTAATCATGGCCCTTTCAAAACAAAAATATAAGTTCTTATATACGTGGATGATCTCAAGTGCCTTAGTCTCAAGAAAAACAAGAATCGCATGCCTTGGCTATAGCCCGATGCATTGATCTGGTTGCGATAGCTGGCAACTCCACTAGGGACAAGGTTTTTGAGGGTTCAGCCTAAATTTTCTCTCATTACAAGCATAATATCGCCCTAGAATCTCTAGTATACTTAATTAAGACATATAGACTCAATTGCTTTAGAATACATAAATATTTTGTCAACATGTATAAAATGTTTAAATGAATATTGTGATATGTAGTAACATGTATAAATTGTTTATATAGGGTAATAAATAAAAGCAAAGTAAAATTTTTACTGTTTTCCCTATCTATCATAAAACTTGTTTTTCTCGTATTTCACACACTACATTTCATTCAGCATATTCTACATTACTCATTTTTTACCCTCAGTTAGTTGAAGGAAGTAAGTAGATCCCTCAAGGATGTGATTGCGCATGCAGTCCGCCTGATAGGAGTATTGAACCTCTTCTCAGTTAGATCACTATCCTGAGAAGGTTTTCTTCGGAAAACTAGAGGTTTGAAGATCTAGTAACCGTTAGCCTTACAAGGATGCATTAGTAAAGCTCTGAACCCTCACGTCACATATAATAGAGTTATAAGTTTGAAGTTTGATTGAGATTTGAATATAGCATGTTTTGTTCTATATTGAAAAATATGAATTATGAGATTTATATAATGTTAAATGTATGCTTGAGTATAACATGCAATTATTTTAAATGTTAAGATGTTAATATTAGTTATACATGATTGGGCATATCATATGGATGGGATTAGGGCTGTATCATCTGATTTGATATAAGATTATTGATTGACCGAGAGTGCCATGTTGATATTATTGACATGAAGAGGCACGGGTCACGTATATGGACAGAATCCACGATTTTGAAAAAAATAATAAAATGAGATTTTAAAAATACTAAATGATCCACAGCCAATATATATGACTAGACTTAGTCATTGGAGTTGGAATGTTAATTATGAAATTTTCTCTAAACTGTAGCCAAATCTTGCTTGAGCTAAACAGATGTCTAACTAAGGGTTTAACACGATTTCCTAACAGAAGGGCCAAGGATGTAACATAGTTCCCCTAAGTCTTATACCGGTGGAGATATAACACAATTCTCCACCTATGATTATATATATTGAGATTATCATTTGTTGTGAAGGTTTAACAGTGCAATTGATGACTCTACGTGATTGGCTAAGCGTCACCTGTCCCAGGATAAGGTTGGACGTAAATGAAGATTAAAAAATATGCATTAATATTACATTTTATCATTTTCTGTTGCATGAGATTACAAAAATTATTATTGTGTTAAGATACTAATATCATTAATTATAATGATGTTTATGGTTTAATTTATTGATAGTGAGCAGGATAATGAATATTAGAAAATAAATTAAAAACTATGGTGACTTGATTCTCAAGATAGGATATGTAAACAACTTAAACTTAAGTAGTCTAAATTCAGTCTTAACTATAAATGATAATATTTGTGTTTATTCTCTTAAATGAAAGTTGGATTATTAGTATTGTAAATTATGTGAACCAAAATGTGGTTCCGATATCCATATTATCGCAATAGTATATCCCCAGATAACATTTCTCTAATTGTCTTTAATAATATAACTATAAAAAACTAAATAAATATATTTACCCCCACCCCCAAAAAAAAATTCATAATTTCACACTTCAATCAAACAATTTATCGGTTTACTCCCCTCCCACCCCCAAACACACACATGCACGATTGCGCGCCCATAGAAAAACAGTGCATTTACAATTACAAATATTAATATTCAAATACATGATTTGATACAACAAAAAATAAGCAACAAATCTGGTGATATTCAATTCAATGAATCAAGAAAAAAAAATTGAGATATGTATGAATTAAGGAGTTTTTTCTTTAAAATAAAAAAGAAAGAAATACTCTCCCAATCATCAGATTACACGGGCACAATCACCAACGTCACATATCAAAACTGCATTTTTTTGATTGATTTGGCTTGCCAGTGTAGGTTGGAGCTTCAGATATTCATTCTTGACAAATGAGGCAGCTTTAACTGCACAATCAGCATCAACAAATGCAATACAGCAACCTCGGAATCCAGCACCACTAAATCGTGCTCCAAATACGCCAGGAGCCCTTTGAAGGATCTCATATAGCTGCACCAATGGTTCACAACCTGAATTTAACAACAGAAAATATAACAGATCTTAGTGACCAAGGTGATAATATCCCTGTGCAGATTGGAACACAATGAAATTGGTTTAGACTTTAAAATGGCTCAAATCAAGAAATTACTGTAAATTCTAGTCTAAAATCTTAAAACTATTTGATAGTTTGGTTTTTTTGTTATAATCACATTAGAGATTTTGATTAAAGGAAATAAACTTCGCAAGTCGATATTTATTATAATATCTAAAACTCCCAGGAGAAAAGTTGAAATCCCATTTATTCAATGTTAGTGACAAACATTTCTTCTCATACATCAAGGAGAGAAGTAGAAAGGGATAAAATGTGAAAGTATCGATGCTGCCAAACAAAGAAGCTACCGATTAAGAAGTCTTCCTCAAGGGAAGAGTCTGGGGTTGGCAGTATTTGAGACAACACGAACACAAAATTATGGAGAGAGAACATAAACATGTTACTCCAAAATTAACACAATTTGAACCAATTTTCAAATAAATTAATGAATTATCACATCTGTTGAATTTTAAGCATGAACACGAAAATAAATAGGATTATGAATCTTAACATGATCACTAGCCCACATCCATTTTAGTGAGTGGCTTCGCAACAGGTGTAACGTGGCACCCCAAGTGAGCTTTCTTATGAGGGGTGATTCAAACAAGTGCCTACGGCTCTCTACGTGTGTTTGTTGCCTCCTCTGCTGCCCTAATACAGTTGAGAGCCAGTTTGGGTCTCCTTCACTCTCTGGCCCCACCTAGAGTCCCAGAGCTTGGGGTGGTCCTTCCAGAAAGCTGACTAATATTTTCCTCAAGACCTTATGCACCATTCACTCCCACAAACTATTGTTGTAGCTAACGATGACACTAGTCATACCCCCAAGTCCAATCTAGGCAATGTCTTTTTACTGGAAATGAAGTCACTGAGTTATGTTATCTACTAACCCCTCAGGGGAAACTTATTACCCTTTTATTGAATCGAAATTCAACTAAACCTTTAGGACATCCTGTTTAGAATAGAAATCTTGTGTGCCTTCATTGAAGCTCCCCCCCCCCCAAAGGTGGGATCACCTCACTCTCCTCCAGACCAACCCACTTGGTCTCCCATGCAGATGCATCATCTCCTTTGAATCAAAACCAAACTGTAAACAAAAAAATTATAACTAACAAGAAGAGCAAGAAGACAATCTTCACTTTGAACAAACAAATTTAAGAGATTGGAAAAAGAAGACAAAGCCATACCACATTCATAATTTTGGATGGAACTAAGACCAGAAGCTGAGATGAGCTTCCCAAAATCTTCCAACTTGCAAGAAGCCCATGCTTCAATTCCTGAAGTAAACACCACACTATTGTATCAACTAAATAGAGGTGAAAATAAAATATATATTAAAGGAAAAAAAAACACAAGATGACAAGAAAGTTTTAGAATACGAAGTAACTAGAATAACTAGAATTAGTAATACCTTTAATAACCCGCATATTTTCCGCAAAATAGTGCTCTGCTCTTCTAGCTAAAGTGGGTTCTAATTTGCACTGCAGAAATATGGATAAAATCAATAAACCTAAAACCAAGAAAATTGCACCAAGCTAGTATCTTAACTATTTCATTATTTTATAAGTGAATCTAATTTTACTAATAAGACATCAAGGGGTTGCCAACCATTTACAAGAAACAACCTAAGACTCCAATTCCATGTTCTCAATGAAAAATAAGAACCCATGCATATCTGGCTGCTTTCTCCCAAACATCCATTTTTGAGTAGGACTATACTTTTTGCTGTATTGACCGTGGTACGTCCACATAGGAACTATTTGACCCATAGTAGGACACTAGATAAGTTCTAGTATTGTAAAATTCTATATATATGATGGAGTTGATTTCTCAATTTTGAATAATTGAGATAAGATCAAACTCCATCCCTTAGTGTTTGGGATTAATTAGGTCTCTTCATTATATATATCAGATATGTGTTGAACACATAACACTGATATAACATATTTCAGAATATATTTCTGCATCTCTCCATATATTCTCTCTAGTTTCTTTTAAGGATATCATCTTAAGTCCCTCAGGTTCTGGTTCGTGTGCATTATAGATCCTCTGGTAGTATTCTATCAAAGTGAGAGTAAGGTGTGTTCGTGGATTTATGTTTGTGACAAATGAGCTTGTAAAACAAGTAAAAGGTCAGTCAAAAAGTCGTTCGCATCAAAGATATACCAAAATAGCTTACATATAATTTCTATTCCTATATTTTCCAACACTTTTAAATGCCTTTTCTTCTTAAAAGAGACTATGCAATCACAATTTCCATGTGTTAGGACATTTAATCTGCAAATCCTTTCTTCCATAGGCAGTACCAAACGTCCCCACAGAGCAACATTCTTTGCGGCATAAAAGTTTGATACCCAACAACTAAGTGGAGATGTAAAAAAAAAAAAAAAAGATATTATAGATCATATTCAAAAAATAGAAAAAGGAAAATATCCAAAGAAATTAAAAGGAAAAATAGTTATCCAAGGGCGTATATTGCAGCGCACGGCATGACAATTCGACACAAGAAAACCCACAGAGCAGCTATGCTCTCACCTATCGGGTATTAGCGTGCTAACCATTAAGACTAATAAATTCAGGAGTGATATAGCCCCTTTGGTTCTAGGAAGTGAAAATAGCAGTTTTGAAAGGATAACCAAAATCGTCAAGGTATAGCATCAATCACATCATCAATGGTTTGGCCATTGGATTAATTGACTAAGTCATCAAACTCCTCAATGTCAAGTTAATAAACCAGTTCTTTAGATAATCCTCATTAATCGCTGTTGCATGTTCCTTAGTGACCAAAGCTTCCTTGGAGTGATTGTTTGACACGTGAGCAAACCCTTTTCAATTGAAACACTACATTGCTTCAATCATGGTTCTCTTGATTTTTTCACTCACTAGTGGGACATAAGAGGAAGGAACATCTTATACTGACTTTGGTTTCAAAGATGACACTTGGTTTGAGGAATGGCAGCTACCTCTGCAATGTCTAGAGGGATTTCTAATTAGTAATTCATATTTTTCAACAGAAAGTGCAGCCTGGTTAGGATCAGTGACACCCGAAAAGAATAGCTCTCTCCCAACGCCAACATGCAGACCTTGCCTAAACCGTCTCTATGTAGTAGCCTCATCTTCAACTATGTTATAGTTTACATTGAAATTATCAAATTAAGTTACATAATCAGTCACAGCATGATTGCTATACGTAAGGTGATTCCACTAGCACCACAAGTTGACACAGTCATGTCTAGAATGCATCCTACCACTCCTATCAATGCAATTCCAATAATGGGACCCCCAATATTATCCATGGTAGTAATTAAATCCAAGTGCTCAACTCAGATTACCTACTTGATTTCACGTCTCTTGTAGAGAGGAAGAAAACTGAGCCATCTGTGTTTTCAATGTTTCAATCTAGGTAAGGTCCACGTTACTAAAATTACTAAGGACTTAATACTGGAATATTCTCCAATTGAGTGACTTGATCTAAAATAGGAGCCAATTTTGGATAATGAAATCCTAGGTGGTAATCTGGATAAGGAAACCCTACTTAGATCTTATGGATTAAAAAAGAGAACTGTGATAATTGTTTCGAGTGTCACTCGAGGTTATCATAGTTAGGAGTGTCACTTGAGGTCACAGGAGTGGTTACTAGTGGTTGGAATAGCCATACACGCACTTTCAAGACTGGTAGCTAAAATGAATAAATCTAATGTGCCATGGTTGAGGTGAGATTTGTCATAGCCTCGGAGCATTGGAATGGGCTCTGTTTACACTTTGAGGGATGACGACCTAAGTCACAGTGGCTAACGATGATGGTGGTTGCTCCAGATAATTTGATGGGTTTTATCAGTCGAAAACGAAGCTATTGGCATGGTTGTTTTGGTCTATTGACAACCGCAGGTGGTAAATCTACGGTGTAACGGATTTGACGACTGGGATTTGACAACGATGAAGGTTGATCAGGGTTGCTTAAGCCTAGCAAGAGTGCTAGGGTGGTCAAATTTTTTTTCCTTTGAAGTCAGAACAGTAAATCAATGAAGAACTGAAGGTTTGATTAGAATTTTGACTGATGAACAATGATAAAAGATTGGGAAAATTGAGCATTCAGCTCTGATACCAAACCAATGCAGGACAAGAAGAATTAAAGTTCAAAAAAAGAAGAAAACAAGCAAGAGATAATACTCAAGCTAGATAAGAAAAAGAAGCAGAAAGAGATTAAGGAAAAAAAAAAAAAGTTGGGGGAGGGAAAGGGAATCTGCTACACAAATTGTTCATTATCAATCAATTTATAACTTATCAAGTCTCTCTAATCAAATACAATCTAAGCCATTTTATAGACTAAACTCAAAACAAGTAAAAAGAAAAAAATCTAATCCTAACTTAGAATAAAACCTCAATAAAAAATCCTACAATTGATTAAAAAAAAATCCAGTGCACAAAGCTCCAGCTTTTCCTTTGTAAGCAAAAATCCTACCAATAATAAATATCTAAAAAAAAAAAATCTTTCGTTAGAATAAAACCTCAATAAAAAATCCTACAATTGATTAAAAAAAAATCCAATGCACAAAGCTCCAGCTCTTCCTTTGTAAGCAAAAATCCCACCAATAATAAATATCTAAAAAAAAAAAAAATCTTTCGTTCAATAGAACGAAAACGTCACTGAATTTGTGGTTCAGAAATTAGAACTTTGGAGACACTTTTAGAGGTTTTATAGTAAGTAGAACTAAAACATAGTATATACATTAGAACTTTATTAAATTAAAATGAATAGGGATAGGGAAAATTGAGGACCAATGACCAATAAGTGCAAAAAGGGGATCATTTTCAATATCTTGAATTAATTATCCATGAAAATAGTGTCATTGAAGAAGATGTTATTTATAGGATTCAAGCACAGCTATTAAAATGGAAAAACATCGAAACTTGTTTTTTGTTTTGCTGATATAATATTAAATAATTAAAAAAATTAACATCCTAAAAAACGTATTTGCTAGAATACTGATAGTGAAATCGCATAATCATTTTACGGTTTCATTGAACTTAAAAACGCATAATGAGGTTGCGGTTTCAGGTCTGGCCAAATGAAACCTCATAATGAGATTGCGGTTTCAGGATTAGCCAAAAATTGTAAAATGAGATTGTGATTTTTGGCTAACCCTAAAACCGCATAATGAAAATGCGGTTTATCTTACACTTACATGCCACTTGCACACAGGTTAGAATATTGGAATAGAAACCACATTTTCATTATGCGGTTTCAGGTGGTTTTAGATTTAATGAAACCATAAAATGATTAGGTGGTTATCGGCTTTCTAGAAAATACGTTTTCAGCACAACATTTCTTTAATTATCTAATATTAAATTAGCAAAATACAAAATACAAAAAAAAAAAAAAAAAAAAAAGAAAAATTCAAAAACACCTCAGGTGTTTTACGTGACCATATAATATCTATCAATTATGAAACGAAAGTTTTATAGTATAGTTTTAAGGTCAAGCTTTATCTTAAAGAGTGTTCGACCAACACTCTTATAAGATGCTTGTGGCAGAGATGAGGATGCTAAAACAAATTTCTAATAGTGTAAGAAAAGATAGGATTATAAATATATATAATCAAAAGAAAATTGGGATGACATCGACAAAAGAGAAGTTGAAAGATCGTTTAAGATGATTTTGATCATGTTTAAGATGGTTTAAGTATGTCTAACGTAGACCTAAAAATGCACTAACAAGGAAGAGTTACTGAATCCAAGTAAAATGCATAAAAAGAACAAAAGCTAGACCTAAGATTACATGAACTAAAATTGTAAAAAAGCGCCTAACGTAATATCACATAAAACATAACCTCAATAGAAATGAATTGAGGAAAAAAATTCATGTCGCCGACACCAAATAGTTTGGAACTAAGACTTTGTTGAGTTGAGTATTAATAAGAGGGATTAAATAGGATTTGTGTGATGAATCATAGGATAGATGACTCCACGATGCATCTAAGCTTCATTCAGTTTTAGTTTTCCAATGAAGTTTATATGGCGAAAGAGAGAGATCTTACCCATGGTTTAGCAGGAGGTTGACTATACATGCAGACGTAACTGATTTTGTATTGTTTTCTACTTATCTACTTGTACAGAAGATGAGACATACAAAAAATATGCACAAACAAAAGTTGTCCCAAAAATAAAATAAAAAATCAACATTTGCACTTTGCATAATTGTGCAATCCGAAATACACACACATAACTACCATATGGATACAAGGATAAATTTAGACTTCATTTATCCAAGTAGAGCATTCGACAAACATAGCTGAGCCAGTGCTGAAGCAAGTACGAAATAAAATTCAATCATGAGAGAGACAGAGAGAGATCTTCAGACATTCTGATAATCAAGTAATACCTTGTGAGTTGCATATGCTATCGGATCAACTGTTCAAACATTAAAAAATAATGAGAGATCCATAAACAAAGTTCGTTGGATAGATGTGAAAATTTATGTAGTCTCAGCTCGCAAAGAAAGATTGAAAGAAAAAAACTAACCATTGGACAAGATGGGCTCTACGCCTTCATTCCCAGAAGCACTGTAGACATGAAAATAAAGATAAATCAACAGATGCTAAAACAATCAGTAAAAGTTTGCATTTGTATACTAGAGTTCTTGTGATAAGAAGTTCACCTATTAAGGGAATAATAGTTTCAAAAAGCTTTGTTAATATTTTTGAGCTGGCAGTAAGTCCAATTACTAAAAGAACACCAAAGCCTTATCTAGTTCACAAAATCTTACATCATGTGGATTGGTCCTTCCTTATACGTTTTCAACTCAAGAAAGACCTATCATTTAATAAACGTAGACGATTGGATGCCACGTCACCACTACCCTGAAAGCGAGCCTTCATACCCATTCCAACGTGGCAAATCCTTGCAATGGCACTTGAGCCCCTCTCGTTGCGATCGAACAACCTTTCCCTGCATCTACTTTGCTACAGGACACTTGTGGAGTACACCTTGAGGGTATTTGGGTCCCCTACTATCGCGATCCATCGCTAACGCTCCCCTAAACCATGGCCCTCTTGCTGGAGGCATTTAGAGCCCAGGGGCATTTTGGGCCTACCATCACTATAAACCTCAAAATCACATTCATTAGGTTGGCCATCGAGGACAACCAGCATCGTGACTAGAATTAGGGAATCCATCAAGACACCCCATATTAGCCTAAAGAGAGATGCACTACCCGATAAAAGCCGACCAAAACATGACAACCCATACAAGTACAACCACAATCCTCGTAGCAGCAGATCATGCGAGGATATTGCCACTAATTGGCTGTGTGTTCGCTAACCAATAGTTGGGTCAAGCAATGTAGAGTCGTTTCTTAGATTTTCTTCTTTTTCTATTATTCAATGAATAACTGAGAGATGTCTATCGTCTATTTCCAACGAATAAAGGTTCCATTTAAGGAAATGATTTACATACCTCGATTTATATTATGGCGATGAACGCAATAGTAAAGAATTGGCACAATTTATTATTTGAATAATTAATATTGGGGCTGACCAACATAGGGTTTCTAAGCACAGCTGTAACATCAATGAAACCATTTCAAAGGATCGATGTATTTATATCGAATATAGAATCTCATTCATATGTTGCATGAGCAAGGCATTAGATCTTGGGGTTTCCATGACTGAGATGATTTATTTGTTGCTTAAATGTCACACAGCTGAGAAAAACAAAAAGCAGGCATAATAGAGAACATACTATTGAGGGAAAAGAGATTTCTTATTCCTTCGTACAAATTGTATTGTTACATAGCCTATTTATAGTGAAAAGTAAATCTCCTATTTATAGTAAATACCTATAATTCTACCAATCAGCTATTAATTACAATAATTACAATCAATTACAATTAACTATAAGGCTCTCCAAATTCTCTAATTACCTACAAATCTTCCAATCAAATCAGATTTCCAAATCAGATTTCCAACACTCCCCCTCAAGCTGAGAAATAGATATTTTCCAATCCCAGCTTATTTGTGATCTTTCGAAATGTCGGACTTGGCAACCCCTTAGTCAAAACATCGGCCAATTGATCTTTTGTAGTAATATAAGCAGTGCATATAAGGCCACTGTCAAGCTTCTCCTTTATGAAATGTCTATCAACTTCCACGTGTTTAGTTCTATCATGTTGGACTGGATTACGAACTATGTTGATTGCCGATTTATTATCACAATAAAGCTTCATAGGTGTATCCCATTTGATCCTCAAATCTTCCAGAAAAATTTTCAGCAATAGCATCTCACAAATTCCCAGAGCCATTAAGCGAAATTCTGCCTCAGTGCTTGATCTCGCTACAACAAGTTGTTTTTTGCTCCTCCAAGTTACTAGATTACCACAAAGAAATGTAAGATATCCAGATGTTGACCTACGGTCTATGACTGAACCAGCATAATCAGCGTCTGTATAAGCTTCTGTTTCCATCCTTATGCCCCTTTTAAAAAGGATTCCTTTACCTGGACCGCATTTCAAATATTCTAATATTCGATGCACTGCGAAGATGAACTTCCTTAGGATTTTGCATGAACTGACTTACAACACTTACAAGCACAGGCTATGTCTGGCTGTGTGTGAGACAAGTAAATTAGTTTTCCAACTAAAGGTTGATACGTGCCTGTATCCACGGGCTCACTTTCTGTGCATTCTCCAAGTTTGTGATTAGACTCAATTGGAGTGTCTACCGGTTTACATCCCAACATGTCTGTTTTTTCCAAGAGATCTAAAATATACTTTTGTTGTGAAATGAAAATTCCTTCTTTGGATCACGCCACTTCAATTCCTAGGAAGTATTTCAACTTTCTAAGATCCTTAATTTCAAACTCCTCTGCCAGATATTTTTGAAGGGCTTCTCGTTCTTCTGAATCATCCCTAGTTACAATAATGTCATCAACATAGACTATCGCAGTTGTGACTCCCCCTGAAGCTGAATGCTTGATAAATAGTGTATGGTCTCCTTGGCTCTGCCTGTATTTTCTCTTCTGCATCGCCTTAGTAAACCTTCCAAACCACGCTCGGGGAGACTGTTTAAGTCCATACAATGCCTTTTTCAATTTGCACACTTGACCTTCTCTTTTATTCACTCCAAATCCAGATGGAATCTCCATATAGATTTCTTCTTCAAGGTTTCCATGTAGAAAAGCATTCTTCACATCGAATTACTGTAAGGCCCAGTCATAATGTGCAGCTAAAGATAGTAATACTCTTATAGTATTCATCTTTGCCACCGGTGCGAAAGTCTCCTGATAGTCCACTCCATATGTCTGAGTATACCCTTTAGCTACTAGTTTTGCTTTATATCTTTTGATGGATCCATCTGAATTGTACTTCACTGTGAAGACCCATTTGCACCCTACCGGTCGCTTCCTAGCTAGTAACTTCACTAGTTCCTATGTTTTATTCTTCTCCAAAGCCTCCATCTCAGCCCTCATAGGATGTCTCCATTCCTCCTTGCCAAGTGCCTCAGATAAAGATTATCGAATAGCTACAGAGTTCAAATGGATGAGGAAGCTTCTGTGGGATATAGATCACCTTTCAAATGACACAAAGTTAGATAAAGGATGCTGGGTACATTTTCTCACACCCTTTCTTGAAGCTATAGGTAGGTCTAAATCAGAAACAAAAAAGGGAGAGATTTTAATGGAAGGGTTTACCTCAGTCCCAAGTGAAGAGTCAAATTTTTGAACATGCACGAGATTATCCACCGACTTCACTCTCCTCGAGTATACCTGTAATTGTTTTGTGACAGGAGAAAGTGTTGACTCTGAAAGTTCAATGGATGGTTCCCTAAGAGTAGGGTCAGGAGTAGGATCAGATCGATCAGTTTTGTCAAGAATGGATGGCTCTGTTAAAAAGGACTCCTTATCTTCCAATTCTGTTAGCTCCCCCTGAAGATAAGAATTAGAAAAATAGCTCTCTTGTTCAGCAAAAGTGACATCAGCAGAAATGCAAGTTATGCTAGTTGCAGGATTGTAACACTTGTATCCTTTTTGAGTGGAAGAGTATCCTATAAAGACACATTTGACTGCTCTAGGATCCAATTTACTCCGACTATGAGAGTGAACATGAACAAAGGAAACAAATCCAAAGACTTTAGGAGGCAATTTAGTAGAAAGGTGGACATTGGGAAAATATCTGGTGAGAACATTTTATTGGACTTATGGAGTCAAGCACCCAAGAAGGAGTACGATTGATTACGTGAGCAGCAGTTAGAACAGCTTGCCCCCAAAACCTTAGTGGAACATGATTTTGAAATAGGAGGGCTCGAGCAAATGCTAGAAGATGACCATTTTTCCTTTCAGTTATACCATTTTGCTAGGGTGTATCAACACATGAAGATTCATGAACAATGCCTTCTTTTTTAGAGTAAGCTAATAAGGTTTGATTAAAATAATCCCTAGCATTGTCTGCCCTTATGTTCTTAATTCCCACATCAAACTGTGTTTTGATCATATTATGGAAAATGGGAAAAATATTGCTTACATCAGATTTCTGTGTAAGAAGATAAATCCAAGTAACTCGGGTGCAATCATCTATAAAAGAGACAAACCAACGAGCCCCTGAAATATTAGGAACACGAGATGGACCCCAAATATCACTGTGAATTAACGAAAATGGAACGAAAGATCTTTCATTATTCGAAGGGAAAGAAACACGACGATGTTTAGCAAACTCACAAACTTGACAATGAAAATCTTCTATCTTAGTATTCTTAAACAAATTTGGAAACATAAAACGAAGAGTACTAAATGAAGGATGCCCAAAACGAAAATGTTGAAGCCAAATCTGATCTTTATTTGTATGAGACAAAAAAAGAAAGTTTCGATGGCTTGTTCTCAACTCTCCCAGCGCCATCAAGTAACTCAAGGTAGTAAAGCCCATGTTCTGCCCTAGCATGTCCAATCGTCTTCCTCGTAACTTGGTCCTGAAAGAGACAAAAGTTATGAGAGAAGTTAACATTACAGTTCCAATCTTTGAACAATTGATAAACAGACACAAGTTGGGGTACAGTTTAGGTACATGGAGCACATTTTTAAGAGTAATGGATGGGCTTAAAACAATATCTCCTTGTCCAGAAACAGTGGCTAATGACCTGTCGGCAATGATGATTTTTCTATTGCAAGGACATGGTTGATACGTAATAAACTTATGTGAAGAGTGGGTCATGTGATCTAGAGTTCCAGAATCTATAATCCAGGCATTTGACAACTTGGAACTAGAGGCATTTAAAGCATATAAGGAGTGAGAGTTACCTAATTTTGCTAAGAAACAAGTACCTGAGGCCTTTTCTAATGAGTCAAGGAGTAATTTCAGCTTCCCAATGTCTACTTTGCTAAATACATTCTCCCTTTCATTGCTTGGGTGCGACTCTTCTTCCTTGATCTGAGTCATATATCCCTGGCCTCTCTAAGTGTTGTTTTTGAAATTTTGATTCCAATGAGAACTTGGAGGTTTTCCATGAAGTTTCCAACACTCTTCTTTAGTATGACGAGGCTTCTTGCAATGGGAGCACCAGAGACCATCCTTGTTAGAAGACTTGCCTTCAGTTTTTCCACTTTTTGAACCACTAGTTTCAGAGTTTGAGAGCTTCCTATCTTTATTTTTTCCCATCATAGCAGATCCTTCAATAAGTGATGAGTATTGCATAACTCTCCTACAGCTTTCTTCAACATTAATGATGGAGATAACCTCATTGAGTGAAGGTAATTCTGTCTTCCCCAATATCTGGACTCTCACTTGATCGTACTCTGTATTTAATCCAACAAGGAAATCATACACACACTCCTTCTCAATGAATTTTTTCAATGCAATTGCATCTTCACTACATTTCATGTCAATGCACCGATAATGATCCATTTCTTGCAATAAATTCTTCAACAAATTAGCATATTCTGTAATTGAACGGTCTCCTTGTTTAATGCCAAAGATCTTAGTTTTGATCTCAAAAATTTAGGCAGCATCACCGGCCTTAGAATAAGTCTGTTTAGCGGCTTCCCATGTGTCCTTCGCAGTGGGTAAGAACATAAAAGTGTCACTAACTTCAGGTATCATGGAACTCCACAGCCAAGACATGACCATAGAGTCTTCTTCATCCCAGGCATCAAACTTAGGATCTCCTTTTTTCGGACCCATTCCTAGAAGATGACTCAGTTTCCCTTTCCCTTTCCCTTTCAAATGATAGGCAGATTCGATGCTCGGTAAATTTTTCCCTATTTGACTGAACACTGCTATCTCAGTTGAGGCTAAGAGGTGGCTGATTTTTCTGTTAAATCAGACATATTGGCAGTACCAGCAAAGTAAAGAGATACTAAAAAAATAAAAGGAAGTGGGAAAAAATAAGTAGAGCCACGGAATAATAGTACCCGGCACTAAAAAAGGCTACGGAGGCCTTGAATAATTGAAGATCTGACCAATGACGATCTGGGCACGATGGAGAGGCCGGCGACCAGTTCTGTGTAGTCGGCGAAGGCAAAAACTGGCTCACGCGCCGGCATGTGAGTCAAGTCGCAGATCCTTGCGGCGGCGCGTGCAAGGTTGTCTGGCAGGGTGCTTCTGGGTTCAGTCGATCGACCCTTTCCGAGTCTGGTGGTCTGATGTGCGATGGACGACAGCGATTGGACGATGGTAATGCAGGCCGACATAGCAGCTGTCTGGGCAATGAAGGCATCTTAAAAGAAACTGTCTGGGCAATGAAGGCCCCTTAAAAAAATGAATTTTATCTTTCAGAAAAGAGCCAAGGCTCTGATACCATGAGGGAAAAGAGAGTTCTTATTCCTTCGTACAAATTATATTGTTACATAGCCTATTTATAGTGAAAAGTAAATCTCCTATTTATGGTGAATACCTATAATTCTACCAATCAGCTATTAATTACAATAATTACAATTAACTACAAGGCTCTCCAAATTCTCTAATTACCTACAAATCTTCCAATCAAATCAGATTTCCAAATCAGATTTCCAACAACTATTAAGTCACAACTGGTCTTATCCAGAAGGGCAATAAGGCATGCAAGTATCCACTTTAAGGTAGTTCATTGTTTTAGATTGTCTATCAACCAAATAATAGTTGTAAAACTTCCAGAGGCAGCAGTCCTAATTTAAATTCCAGCAAGCTCTATCTTGACAAAATATCACCAGAAAAGGTGATGGGCCTGATGGCAACTCCAAACCATACAACATGCTAAATGCACCTTTGCTTTACTTCAGTTGGGCCCAATTCTGTGTTGAATTCCAGCATGTGTTTGGAGCCATTTTTTATCTCAAGGCATTTTGTCAAATACATCATGCAATATGTAATTGTTTTTTCTTTGGCACAATACTGATCTTACGTCAATTTATCCCTTCAGTAAATAAGTCAACTTATTTAAGGTGGCCAAAGTTTCACCAACAATACTCATTTTGACTTCTTGGCTGAACCCACCACTGATATGGCAGCCAAGACACCCTATCAGCTAACCTGGGGCATGTTCCCTGTTTCACTTTTAATTTATTGGCTCCGTATTCAGGAGTTATTTCTTCAAAATTTTAACATGACACTTTTAAGGCTTCATTCGTCAAATGACTTTCTTGTGCTTATCAGTATTCCCATTTATGAAGAAAAACAAAATTGCAGGTGCAAACACAATTTGATGAAATTAGTAGTTCACAATGTTGTTTATGTGGCACATCTTTTAAAAGGCAATAGGGAATTGAAAGTGTAAACCTTCCGCAAATGACAAGGGCAATGATCTTACCGCAACAGAAATCTTGCAGCCTCCCGACACTCTTCAACTCGGCGATTGTAGCCAGGGTTAGCTGTCAAAACTTGCTTCAAGCCTGAAAATGCCAATAATATCTTGTATGCTTTCTGAATCTCATTTTCATGATTTTGAAATTTTGGTGGATGTACAAGCTTGTGTTCTCTGGTCTACAAATGCAGAGTAGACTAAACAGAATTTATATTTCCGACCGAAGAAAACTACTCATAAAAAATAAATCTTAGAATATATAACAGATTAAGAGTTTCAAATCAAGACTAGCCATTTGAACCGGATACTGCACGACGAAATCACATAGAGT
Source organism: Sideroxylon spinosum (assembly GCA_003260245.2). Taxonomy (NCBI): domain Eukaryota; kingdom Viridiplantae; phylum Streptophyta; class Magnoliopsida; order Ericales; family Sapotaceae; genus Sideroxylon; species Sideroxylon spinosum. Next base: position 15,578,829 of record QLOD02000016.1, on the reverse strand, counting down.
TAATAGAGGCGGAGGTCGTTAAACTTGTAAAAACGAATGTGGTTGTTAGAAATATTGAAATATGTAAGAGATATAGAAATAGGTTTTATTCTTTGATTTTATTCCTTGATTTACTCTTTCCTTCTTTATAGATTGCAATCCCATCCTAACTTGAACAAGACTCCTACGGGTATAAATATATGCATAGGTAACCCTAGTTTGATGTGAAAGTTCATTGTACATGCCAGCCTATATGACACATGCAACTATTACTGATACACGGCACACCCACTCTATAGATGTACCTAGAGGTAGTTGTTCCATCTTCACCTATGACCATTTCTGACGAGGAGTACTCCATGTTTTTTCGGTGTCAATTAGCTCAACGGGCATCTACTCCTACTGCTTCTCTTGCTCATCAAGATAATCTTATTGTATGTCTAATTTACTCGTCCTCTGAGACTTGGATCCCTAATTCCAGTGCTCCAAACCATATGTCTAGAACCGCCATACTTTTTATAATAATCAGTATTCGTCTACCATTCCTCATGTTACTAAAATTAATGGTTCCAATAATCGAGTTGGTGGCATTGGTATGGCTGATCCATTCCCTTCTTTACTTTATCTTCTGTCATATATACCTTCTTTTTCATATTATCTTATGTCAATTAGTGAACTTTCTAAGCAATTAAATTGTTTAGTAACTTTCTTCCTTGATTCAGTCATTATCTAAGATATGAAGAGAAAGTAGACAACTGGTGGAGAGCAGAACATGAAGCCAGGGGGATCTACTTCCTTAACACATCATCTATGTAACTTCTTACATGTTCTATAGTTGCTTCTCCATTCAAAAATCATTATCACATTGATCTTCCTTTTCTTGCTAGGTTCAAATCCATAACTCCTAATTTGCATCAATTACAATCCTTAGATTGTGAGTCATACAAGTTGGGAAACCATAATCATGCTGCCCTTTATGTTTGAGTTAATAATATAGTTTTGAGTGCTTTTATTTAGTTAATTCAAATGCTGGGGTCCAAGCTGTGTTATCTGTAAGTTGGATTTTCGTACTTGGTTATATTTCTTAATATTTTTTCAAAACTATTTGGATTTATTTAATGAAAGATCGTTTTGAGTTATTTTCTCTCTTTAAATCTTTTTGTACTAAAATTCAAACTAAATTGGATAACCCATTCAAATTCTTCGAAGTTGAAATTTAGTCTTCAAATCGAACCTATCAAATTCAAAAAATTTGGTTTGATTATTTATCTAACAACAGTCATTTTGGTTACCTTTTGTAAAAATAACAGTTATTAGATTTGACTATAGTTTTGGAATTCCAAAACCAAATAGATCGAAATAACCAAATTTAATTTACTCAATGTTCGATATATATATCATGTAACTGTATGATGTACATGTGTGTCCATCTCTTACTCAGTATTTTGTCTATGCTAATGTAACATTCATTTAGCATGCCATATTTTTCTCTGGGTCTCAACGCTCGTCCTCTTTTGATAAGGGTCTTCCCTTATACATCCTTCCAGTTGAGGTCCTTATGGTTCATCCCACACCTTTGATTGTGTCTCTCTCAAGTCGTCTTTCTTGTCCTAATTTGTAAATTCACACAAGTTAGGTAGATAGCCTTTTCGTGCATCTTCAAAAACTCCACTGTCTTCTCCTGAGTTTCTAACACTTATTAAAGACTTAAATTTGCCTATTGTTATCCAAAAGGGTAAACAAACTTTTATCTAATTTCTAATTTTGTGTTATACCATGCCTGGTGTCCTTATCATGCATTTGTTTCCTCTTTATCTTTTATATCTATTTCTAACTCTATACATGAAACTTTGTCACTGCAGATGGCATTCCACCGAGAAATATGAGATGTCTGCTCTCCAAGCCAATAATGATTGGAAACTGGTGACCCTTCCTCCTGGAAAGTCAGTGTTAGATGCACGAGTATATATAGTCAAGATGCATCATAATGGTTTCGTTAATATATTAAAAGTTCGTTTGGTGGGTAAAGCATATATATAAGTTTATGGATTGGATTTCTTTGATGTCTTATCTCTTGTTGCTAAAATTACTTTTATTTGCCTTCTTATTTCTTTGGATGCCATTTATCACTGGTCTGTTCATCAACTTGATGTCAAAAATGCATTCTGACATGATGATCTGGATGAAAAAGTCTACATGGAGCAATCTCTTGGGTTTTGTAAATGAGCCTAGCAGTATATAAGAGTAAGGGTTTCAACCTCAAAACCTAGGTGTTAAGGTGAGATATATCAATCTCTTATATAAGGGAAGTAACTTTTATCACGAGCCGATATGGGACATCTAAAAGCATTCCTCACACTAGCCTGCATGGACATAAGCTCAGCGTGGACAATGGTGAGGCCCAATTTGAAAACCCGCTCTGATACCATATAGATGAACCTAAAAACATATAAGAATAGGGGCTTTAACCCCAAAACCTAGGTATTAAGGTGAGAGATGTCCATCTCTTATTCTGGGGGAGTGACTTTTATCACGAGTCGACGTAGGATATCTAAAAGCCTCCATCATGCTTGCCCATATGGACATAGGCTAAGCGTGGACAATAGCACCGGCCCGCATGAATATAGGCTCAGTGTGGATAATGGTGAGATCTAATTTGAAAACCTACTCTGATACCATGTAAATAAGCCTAACAATGTATACGAGTATGGGCCTCAACCCCAAAACCTAGATGTTAAAATGAGCGATGTTTATCTCTTATATGGGGGAAGTGACTTTTATCACGAGCCGATGTGAAACATCTAACAGCCCCCCATGCTGGTTCACATTGACATAAGCTCAGCATGGACAATGGTGAGGCCCAATTTGAAAACCCGCTCTAATACCGTGTAAATGAACCCAACAACATACAAGAGTAGAGGCTCAATCTCAAAACTTAGGTGTTAAAGTGAGGGACGTCCATCTCATATATGGGGGTGACTTTTATAATAGACCGATATGGGACAATATCTAACAGGTTTATTACTCAAGGGAGTTTGGATTACTATGCAAACTCAATAAATCAATATATAACCCAAAACAAACTTGTCGAGCATCGTTTGACATGTTCAACACTATGACTACGAAATTCGGTCTAACTTGAAATGGTGTTGATCATTTTTGTTTTATCACCGTTCTACTAATGAGAGGATAGGCCTCTTTGTATATGTAGATAACATTATCATATGTGATGATACATAAGGCATCATTCATTTAAAGTCATTTCTTCAAAGTTCAACATTAAAGATTTGGGTTAACTAAAGTATTTTTTTAGGAATTGAGGTAGCTCCCTAGTGTATGTGAAATGCTCTCCAATAGAGGAAATATATTCTAGACTTGTTGCTTGAAACTAGTATGTTAGGCTAAACTTGTAGACATTCCAATGGATCCTAATATGAAACTTATTGCAGATAAGAGGGTATTAAATAATCGTAGTCAGTATAGGAGATTAGTAATAAAGTTGAACAACTTAACAGTGACATGACTGGATATTTCATTTTCTATAGATGTGATTAATCAATTTATAGAATCACCTCATACCAATCATTGGGGTCCGAATCCTAAGATATTTAAAAGGAACATCTAAAAAGATCTTATTGTATTAAAATAATGAACATATTTCAGTTTAAGGGTACACTGAAGTAGAGTGGGCTAGATTACCATCATACAAACACTAAAATACTGGTTATTAACTTATACATCTTTGTTGGAAATAACCTAGTATCTTAGAAGAATTACTTATACATCTTTATTGGAAATAACCTAGTATCTTAGAAGAATAAGAAACAAACAATAATGGCAAGATCAAGTATAGAGCCAATGTATGGAGTCATGGCTCACAACCTCATGTGAATTGATCTAGATACAACAAATGTTAAAAGACATGGAAGTTCACCATTTACAACCTATGAAGCTTTTATTTGATAATGAGATTGTTGTTCACATTTCTTCCTTCCACGGAAAAACTAAACAAACTGAGGTAGATTGTCATTTTGTTATAGAGAAGATCCTATAGAATGTTATCAAGACTAGTCATGTCTAGTCTGAAGAACATTTTGCTGATTTATTCACCAAGGCTTGGAAGATCTTGAGTTAAATTGAAATTCAAGCTTGGAACATATGATTTATGTGCTCCAACTTGAGGGCAAGTGTTAGAAATATAGAAATGTGTTAGAGATATAAAAATAGGCTTTGTTCTTGATTTACTCTTCTAGAAATATAGAAATATGTTAGAGATATAGAAATAGGCTTTATTCTTGATTTACTCTTTCCTTCTTTATACGGGATTATAATCTTTTACTAGTTTTGTACAGGACTCCTAAGAGTATAAATGTACACATAGACAGCCCTCATTGGGTGCTAGCGCTAAGCCTTTTGTTCAATTTTTATTTATTGACAGTAGTTATATGATTAATAGAAATCAAAACCATTAAGTAAGAGAGCAATTTAAAAAGGAAGCAGAAAATTTTCATGTGGTATCACTTCACATTCTGCTTCAAGTATTCATTGACCTCACGTTATGCACCTTCCCAGTCCTGATTCATTAGACAACTAGAAAGGTGCTAAAATATATCCTCTCCCTCCCTCCTTCAATTCACCCAATGATAATCTTTCCATCACCCTATGCAATTATCATGAGGGAATGATTTTAGGAAATGCAAAAATGTTACTGAACCAATCCCAAAACCACCATGGATAACAATTTTTAAATTATACACTAGAAAAGTGACATGAAGATCGGGGAAACAAAAATGAAGGGGACAGATAAGAGATACTAATATGTGTTATGCACGCATACAAGTGCATGCGCATGTGCGCCGGGGGAGGGGGCTTAGATTGAGAGAGAGAGAGAGAGAGAGTCCATATCTTACCTTGCAGTTCATACAGGTAACACAACCATAGCTTGAAAGCAGTATAGCTGATTGATCCAATATCCCATTTTTCAAACCTAAATACTCATTTTCAATCAGCCTACACTTGCAAAGAGAGAGAGAGAGAGAGAGAGAGACTTAAGAAAATGGATATTTCTGTGAATAATACATCGAATATTTGACAGGATAAAAATTTCAGTTCATAACGAGTAAAAGAAAATGAGACGTTTCAAGAAGGTTAAGGGGTAACTGAGAAATTTAATTAGCTAGAATCCAAAACAAGAAGAGGAGAAAGATAAACATTTACAGGGCATTCAGTTTTACACGTGTGCCATTTGAGGTAGCAAATAAGCGGCTAAAAATGAACACAGCATGCACTTCAAAGGATGCATGGATCTGATTATTTTGTGAAGGCATCAAAACCCAGAACAGCAAGAAACAATAATAGTTTCTCCAAATACAAATAACTGCATCCCAATTACTAGAGAAAGGTGCATCAGAAATTGGCTAACTATACTTATAGCAAATGCGATATCTGATCGTGTAACCCTCAGATAATGGAGTTTCTCGACTAATCTACGATATCAACTAGGATCATCTAATAATTCTCCTATATCTGCAAGGAGTTTAGTATTGGGATCAATTGGGATATCAATCGATTCAGCTCTCAACATGCCTGACTCTGACAACAAATTAAATACATATTTCTTTTGAGAAGGGCCAATATCTGTGTTTAATCTTGCAATTTCAATACCCAGAAAATACTTCAATGAATTCAAGTTTATGGTTTGGAACTTAATCTAAAGAAACACTTCTAGATCATGAATACCTTGTGTATCATTCCCTATGATCATAATAGCATCCACATATACTAACACCATAGCTTCCCTTGAGAGGAATGTCGATAGAATACGGAATGAAATGCCGATAGAATATGAAATGATCACCACCACATTGTGTCAGTCCAAACTCCATCACCACATCATTAAATTTTTTTTTTTTTAAAGGGTATCACATCACTAAATCTACCAAACCATGCTCGATGAGATTATTTTAGGCCATATAATGATTTTTTTAGTTTACAGACTAAGCCAAACTCTCCCTGAGCAAAAAACCAAGATGGTTGCTCCATATATACTTCTTCAACAAGATCACCATAAAGAAAAGTATTTTTCATATCCAGCTGATGAAGAAGCCAATGAAACACAGCAGCATGTGAGATTAAAAGACGGACTGATGCAATTTTAGTTCTAAGAGAGAAGGTTTCTAAGAACTCTAGTCCATATATCTGAGTGTATCCTTTGACAAGTAACCGTGCTTTCAAACGATCAATAGAGCCATCAAGGTGAAACTTAACATTACAACCCATCGATACCCAACAGTTGACTTCTCAAGTGGAAGAATTACCAATCCCAAGTTTTATTAGCTTGGAGAGCTGACATTTCTTCTTCCATGGCAGTACGCCACC
>QLOD02000016.1:15559586-15572372 GCA_003260245.2 Sideroxylon spinosum | reverse complement strand
ATAGTCCCACTCTTAACCGAATCTTTGTTTGTGCCAATGTCACATTTTTAAGTCCACCCCGTTTTTCTCAGCCACAGTCTCCATCGAGCCTTGATGACAGTCTTCCTTTCCGATCATTTCCATTAAAATCAATCAGCTAGTCATCATACTCCTTTCAGTCCATCTGCTCGCCTATCTCGTCCTGATTTGCAGATCTATTCTCAGAGTCAAGAAGTGATTGCTCCACCTTCTACTTCACGTGCGTCGCTAACCACTTCTCCCGTACCGCCTGCTTCTATAAGTGATTTAGATGCTCCTATTGCTCTTAGAAAGGGTATCCGTTCTTGCACTTCTCATCTCATCTCTCATTTTATCTCTTATGATACTTTATCCCCTTCCTATCGATCATTTGTCTCATCTTTATCTCCTGTTTCTATTCTCAACACTTTTTCTGAAGCACGCCATGAATGATAAGATATCAACTCTTCGGGCTAATGATACTTGGGACCTTGCTACTCTTCCGCCTAAAAAGTTTGTGGTTGGTTGCAGCTGGATATATACCGTCAAGCTTCATTCGGACGATAAAGTGGATAGGTTAAAGGCGCACCTAGTCACCAAAGGGTATACCCAAGTCTATATTTGGAATTCTCTGTGACTTTTTCTCCTGTTAGAAAGACTACATCTATTCGTTTTCTTAGAAAGACTACATCTGTTAGTTTTCTTATCTCTTTAGCTGCAACTATTATTGGCCTTTACATCAACTGGAAGTGAAAAATGCGTTCTTGCACGGTGATCTTGCTAAGGAAGTCTCTATGAAGCAACCTCCTGAATTGGTTGCTCAGGGGGAGTTTGGTTTAGTATGCAAACTGAAGAAATCACTATGTAGCCTGAAACAGTCTCCTCGAGCATGGTTTGGTCAATTTAGTACCGTTGTCACTAAATTTGAGCTAGTTCGTTGCGGACTTGAGCATTCAGTGTTTTATCGTCATACTTCTAAAGGTAAGATTTGGCTCCTTGTGTATGTGAATGATATCATTATCATAGGAGATGATTTACAGGGTATTGTTGGTTTTAAGATGCTCCTTCAAAGCAAATTTAGCACCAAAGACTTGGGACAATTAAAATACTTCTCGAAATTGAGGTTGCTCGATCACATATGGGCATCTCTCTCTCTCAAAGAAAGTATATACTTGATTTGTTGACAAAGACAAGAATGTTAAGTTATAAACCTGTAGACACTCTAATGGATCCAAACATCAAGTTAGTGACTGATCAAGGAGAGTTGTTACATGATCCTAATCAGTATCGAAGATTAGTTTGGAAGCTAAACTATTTGACTATCACTCGACCCGATATATCTTTTGCTACAAGTGTGACCAATCAATTCTTAGAATCTCCTCGTACCAATCATTGGATGTCATCGTTCGGATTCTGAGATACCTGAAAAATGCACCCGGTAAAGGTTTACTATACAAGGATAATCAGTACGCTTTAATTCAGGGCTAAACTAATGCAAACTGAGTTGGATCACCATTAAATAGACGATCTACTACAGGGTATTGTGTCTTTGTAGGAGGTGATTTGGTATCCTAGAAGAGTAAAAAGCAGACAATAGTAGCATGGTCAAGTGTTGCGTCAGATTAGAGAGCCATGGCATACACATCTTGTAAGTTGATCTGGATACAATACATGTTAAAGGAATTGGAAGTTCATCATTCACAGTCCATGAAATTACTATGTGATAATCAAGCTACAATTCATATTACCTCTAATCCGGTATTTTATGAGAGGACTAAACATATTGAGATCGACTGTCATTTTATAAACGAAAAGATTTTACAGAATATAATCAAAACTATTGTCATTTTGTAAAAGAGAAAATTCTACAGAATGTGATCAAAACTAATCATGTGAAGTCAAAAGACCAACTTGCAGATTTGTTTACCAAAACTCTTGGAGGTCCTAGAGTAAGGTTTATTTATAATAAACTTGGAACATATGACATATATGTTTCAGCTTAAGAGAGAAGTTAATGAATGTGTATTCATGTACGTAGGAAGTTATTCATGTACCTAGGAAGTTGTAACTAATCTAGGTTCTTTGAGTTGAATTTATTGTATGTATATAGAATTGTGTATAAATACAAAGACTGACAACCCATTTGAGTGTGTCAAAGAACTTTCCAATCCCTAAGTTTACAACAATAGTATTGAGTGACGTCCAAACCTCCTTTGTTATAGAATAATAAAGATATGCCTCTCCCGTACTTTCCCCCATAAAGTTGGCTAGCCATGCCTTAACCATTGAATTTTGTGCATCCCACACAAGATAAGTTGGATCATCTTCATTCGGTCATTTTGTCGAACCATCAATATAGCCAAGCCTTCCTTTTCCTCCAATAACCATATGAACCGCTCTAGACCACTGTAGGAAATTCTTTCCATTGAGTTTATGGACGGTTATTTGGAGAGATGACGAGGAATCGAACATTACAATGGGGACAATTATAAAAGCTGTCGACTATAAGACGTCAGAAGACTCCTCTGCAATTTCGCTTGTGCTTGTCCAAGTAAAGGCCATCTTGACCATATTCTCTCCTTAACTATAACCTTTGTTTATGCTCTAATAACATGTTAGAGATAATAGGAAAAGAAACTAATAAAACACTGCAATACATTTTCTCATTTACAAAAAATTAAATCTACGATAACAATCAACATATACAAGCCCTTTAAATAGAAAATACAAAGACAAACCAAAAGATACCCTAGGAAAGAGAATCCTAGGGGGAGACCAAAAGACAATCGAAGGGGAAATGTATTATTCAAGGGGATGCACGCATTAAGGAGGTGTTTGGTTAGAAAAAATTAATCAAAAAGTACAGTAAAAGTACAAAGATTTGATAGAAAAGTGATATGTGACAAAATTTGATTAGAAGAAAGTACAAACTTTTTGTAACTTTTGGTTTTTTTGGTTGGCCAAACAGGGCCTAAATGCTTGATCTCCAACCAAATTCAATGCATATTGACAGCTTTTAATTGCTGCCAGCTTGCTCTCTATTATTAATTTAGCCAACATATATGTATATATATATTTAAGTTTGGGGTCTTCTCATTGGACAGGAGCCTTAGACGATTGCCTAACTTGCCTTGCATGAGAACTGGCCCTAAGAGAGAGAAGCAATTTCATTACTTATTATTTTATACTCTCAACGTTAGGATTTCACGAATGAACAAATATTGTTTCTTCCCTCTAAAAAAGTTGAAATATTTTTATTTCCAGTGAAACTAAAATGACACAGTAGTAAAAGAATGGAATAATAATTCTAATGTTTTCGTTCAAACACAAAACAACATATTAAAAAGTAGCATGACATACGAAAATAAAAATTTATTTTATTAACTTATTATTAGGCATTCATGAATGTAGATAGATTTCAATTTATACTTATAAACATTTTTATATTGTTAGAATATTAGAAAATATATTGGGAGGATATTAGTCTTAGGATCTTCAGTTCTAGGAACATATCTTAATGTATCTTTGTATTTATGGACATGTTCTATAGCTAGCCCTAGTTATGATAATATATATATATGATGTGAGGTTAATGGGGCTTAAGTCACAGCCACTAAACCATTAACCCTTTCCTTAATTATTTATTTTTCCTCTCTTCGTATTAATATCAATTCTAACTTATATATCTTTTATACTTTTGTGTGGCGTTCTAAAATTTTCCGTTTCCATGATCCTCGGTAAGTTTTATTTAAAAAAAAAATCACAAAAACCAGAGAAGAATTCGCAAGAAGAATGAGAACAGCAAAAAATAAGAAAAAGAAAGATTATCCGGGAAGAAAGTCCCAGAAGAACCAGAAGAGAGCTGGTTAGGCACCAGCTCTATCTAAATGATAAAACAAGCACCAGAAAGCCACTAGAGATGCCAGGATACAAGTTATTAGAATAAAACGCTGATGCAAAACAGGCCTAAAGAAGCAACATAATGAGCCAAAAAAACAATTGAAGTGGTAGAGTGGGATTAACAGCAGCAGCAGCAACATACTCTTAATAATTTTAGATTTAGAAGTCCCAAAAATAAAATGTAGCATATGTATGTATGTGTGTGTGTGACAAATATTCTGGCTTCGCACCACTATACAGGCTGGTTTAATCAGCAAATGCATAGAAGTATCAAATTCTCAAAACAAGTTAAAACAAAATCAGATGAGTCAGATAGCTTCCCAGTGGGTAAATACCAATGAGGTAAATGAGAAACATTAGATGTTTAGCCAGCATAGACGATACCACAGAACCTTAATTCGAGAGCCTTTATACACTGGGTTGGCCTTTATATATATATATATATATATATTTTTTTTTTTTTTCCCCTTTTTGTGGGGTCTGGTTTATCAACGGAGGGATGAATAAGGTGTGGTGCCTGCTGAATTGCAATGAAATTCCTATAACTTGCAAAAGGAAAAATGGACCCAAAATTGCCTTGAGATACAGTAAAAATTTACAAATTATCCCAAAAATACAGTATATTAGAAAATTAACCCAGCAATATATGACATAATGAGACCTGACTAAGACAGAATTTTCTCATTCTCAACAGGCATGTTTAAATCGATTGGAATCTATAGAACTTGACTTCAAACAAGAAATCAATCCAGCAACACTATTTGAATTTAAATTACATCACTAGAAGACAGGCATTAATTCTGGTTTTAGTCTCTGTTTTTAGAATAACATAAATTTTAGAGTTTAAATTTGGAAAATCTAAACTAAGCTCAATAATGCTGATTTGAAAAAAAAAAAAAGGTTCAATAAGTTAAGAATTCAAAGATTTACCGATCATACTCAATATTTTCTGTGGGAGAGACGGCAAGATTATTAGCACTCTCAAACGCCAACAGGTAAGCAATTCCAACCTGTTAATCAAGTAATTGTTATGCTTAATACAGCACATGAATTGAGAGGGAGTTCCATCACAGTCAAGATTAGACATTCAAAATAACTATAAGCCATAAAAATCCAGCAAGATACATACACAAAATGTAAAACAATGACAAAGTGTGGATCTTTTCTAATTAAACCAATTCTTTTTTATTTTTATTTTTTTCCTTTTGTTCTTTCGCAAAATGACTACTGAGTTTCTGCCATGACTAAAATGATGATCATATCAAATCATGGTTTAAAGATTTGTGCTTTTCGAACTTCAGTAACACTTCAGCCCTCATTGTGGATCCGAGATCATACACAATGTGCACATGCTTAATAAAAAACTCTATTTATTTTATTTAGTTTTCTTATTAGTAAATATTATTCGTTAGGCCAAAAGGGTTGGAATGACTGCATGACCTTTGGTCTAGGCGGGGGTGCATTCCACTTGAGATAGGCCCCCTTGTCACTTAACAAAAAACTTCTACTAAATTTAGTTTAGTACACTCAGCTCTACAGCCAAGAATCATTAATAGTTTTCACAGAGAATTCCTTTAACTAAATATGGAAGTAGCATCATTATTTCCAGATCACAAATAAGTGTACCATGAGGGTGGGCCTTTACTGTATACAGGAGATTGGCCCCCACGTACACACTTTAGGCAAGTCTGCCAAGACATTCAGCACTGAGATGTGAGGACTTGCACCTTTCAACCCACATTATAAAATTTCAAGTAAAGCATTATGATGCAGCACATGATGATAGGAAGCACAGATCAAACACTTTCCAAATAAACAGTGAAATTCTGAAATAGGGCAAAACTCACAATAGGCAGGCAACTATTTCTAGGGTTACAAAACCACTCGGAACAATAGAGAATGAAGTGTATAACACTCAATTTAATTAATCATCAAAAGCTCTTGAAATCCAGAGGTTTACAACGCTTAAATAAAAACCCTAACTAGAAAGCAAGAAACTTAATAACATAAAATACGGAAACTAAGGTGGCAAGTGATTTGTTTCTCTGTTTTTGTTTTATGTGTTTATGTTTTAAAAATCCCAAAACAAAGAAACATAAAATGCTTTCTTTTTCTTGTTTTGGATTAAAAACGCTCAAATGACTTTTTGTCATTTTTCATTTCATATATAAACTTATTTTCTGTTTTCTAAAACAAATTTGAAAAATACAAATAACTAAATGCATTTTGAGCTGTTTTCCTTATCTTCAAAAGCACAAAATGAAAATTGCGCTCAAAACAGAAAATAAAAAACAAAAACAAAAAACAGAAAAACAAACCAAATGCCATCTAATTTATTTTTATAGTTGGAATATTCTTAACTTTTTTTTTTTTTTTTTTTTTTGGGGTAAGTAAGTGTGTTTTGGATTAATGGGAATAATTACAATATCTAGGAGGTATTCCCCTGTACTACGGAATATTCTTAAATTAATACCTAACCTAAATAAACTATTCTATAAACATATTTAAAAATAAGTAAATATTCTAAATTAATCCTAATAGCTAAATATAATTTTCAACAAGCATCCGAAACAAAGTAGAAAACTTCCATGGTAAAATCTTATAATCATCTTCACCCTACATCACTATCATCCTGTTGCAAAGAATTCGTCCTCGAATTCAGACCTTCATATTCTATTGATTTTTTAGCATGAAGATATTATTAAATCACATAGGAAAATAATTTTCCACCAAAATATCAACTAAAAGCTTCAAATATTTCTTCAATTGCACAATCAATGAATCTTCACAAAATCCATTTACGAATGGATCACTGTAATAAGAAGATATGTTTGACTGTTTTCCCTAAGCACATTCAATTTCAAGAAATTTTTCTTCAACTAATAAAATCTCCCTTTGCGACTATTCCTTCTTAAATTGGCCTTCATCATAAAATATATTTTTTTGTGACCCAATGTCTGAATCCATAGAAGTAGAAATTGGCAATATACCATCATCATACTTATCATACATTGGAAGTGAATTCCAATCTACTTGAGGTTCAAGATCTTCAACATAATCTTTTGAACATTCAACCAACTGGGGCTCTTTATCAAAAATTGGTGGTCTACTCCAATCAACAATTGAATCAAAAATCATGGTTAAGGAGAATGGAAACTCCCCTAGTTGTAAACCTCCATTAAACTCAGGGATGTCTATCTTTAATCCCGATTCCCACCAACAATTATCAATCTCTACAGCATACCTTTCCTGCCTGGGAAAATACTCAAGAACCAGCTCTACATAAGGATTGTCAAAATACCTACTAAGAGTAACATCGTCTTCATATCAAAGAGATGGGTTGCGATCTTTACGTTCGACTCATGCTACCACGTCAACCATCTGAGCCGTTAACGCTTCGATTTGTTTTGCCAATCGAGCTATGTCATCCCACTCATAAATAGCGTCCAGAGGTACATTCCAGCCACGTCCTCTCCCACGAGGCATGATACAGGTTCGTTAGCACGACTCTGATACCAATTGATGCAGCGTGCGATGATAGGGAGCGTAGATCAAACACCTTCCGCACAAGCAGTGAAATTCTAGAATAGAACAGAACTCACAGTATGTAGGCAACTATTGCTAGGGTTACAAAACCGCCTGGAACAATAAGGAATAAAGTGTATAACACTCAATTTAATTAATCATCAAAAGCTCTAGAAATCCATAAGTTTACAATGCTTAAATAGAAAGCCTAACTAAAAAATAAGAAACTTAATGCCATAAAATAAGGAAACTAAATTATTGTCATAGATTGAATATTCTTAAGTTGATACTTGAGCTAAATAAACTATTCTAGAAACATATTTAAAAATAAGTAACTATTCTAAATTAATCTTAATAGCTAAATATAATTTTTGACAAGAATCCGAAATAAAGTAGGAAACTTTTATAGTAGAATCTTATTACCATCTTTACCCTACATCACATTACATGTGCAAAGTGAGCTTCTTTCTCCTAAAAACACCTTTTTACTTGGACATTGAGAAGCACTTGTTGATGTAGCTTACCACCATTGCTCCGAGACCAAAAGGATGTGAGTGGATGGCATAACACATGGACTCTCTTTTCCAAGAAAAACACTAGTGTGTGTATATGGAGGAGATCCCATGGAATCATGAATATCATTTTCCTTTCCCAAATTTTGAACTTGAAATTCCCTATGTAGCTATCGCAAAACAAATAATAATTTGTTATTGAGTACGCATCAAGTAGGCGCTAGTAGTATCCTGAGTGAAAGATCTAGTTAACTCTCCCACTCTTTGAACCATCCAGCAGGGTAAAATTGCCTTTTTTTTCCATTTGTGCATTGTGTGTACATGCACAGATGATGACATTCACTAAATAATCAAGCTAGTACACAAGTTGATGCAAAACAAGAAGAAATTAAGCTAGTAGATTTAATGTCTTATCACAAGTACAGGGATTACTTTAATAAGAATAAGTTCATTCTTTGTGCTGATATCCTAGGATGACATGGCCACATGGCATTTTTTTTTTCCTTTTTATTTTTTTTTAACACAACAAGGGATAACCTAACCAAGTAAGGCCTACTAGACCCACGTCTAGCAAGTAAACTTTCCCAAAGAATATCTATCAGTCTTGGTAAGTCATGGAACACAAAGAAAGGCAACTAGTTCATGGAGTAATCAATACTAGTGAGTGAATATGTAGACCAGGAGGGGGCCCATAGGAATCAAACCCCTATCTCCCCATAGTGGGATGCTCTCCCTTCCACACTAGGCTAACCAGGGGTATCTAGGATGGCATCCAACTCATTCTTTGAGCTAGAGAAATTTTTTTAAAAAAAGTGAGAAAGCTCTCCTTCAAATATACCATAAATAAAGGTAGGTTGGAATGCCCTCGTTTTACAAGTAAAAAAGAAGTCTTCTATCCATGAAGAAAAAAATTCAATAAGATACAAAATACCTTTTGTTGACATGCATTTATTAAGCAAATATTAACAGTATGCAATGCTAGAACACAACAAATAAATGGATAATGAACAAAGAAAACACAAACATACAGCGGCAGAAGAGCTAAGACCCGAACTATCAAGGTCTTCAGAACCACAAATGAACCCTGTGATACCCTGCAGCAGAGCTCAAGAGAGCTTAGTGCAAAGTCAACAAGAGCTAATATTAAAAACCAGGAAAAGGCAGTAGGAAAGAATTATTAACCTGGGTTAGATGGTTCCCTGTACTCTGTAGTGCATATAAGGCACCTCTTGCATAATTTCCCCAGTTGCATTCTTCCTTTAGTTTGGATGGCACACTTCCATTGATTTGATCATTTTCCTTGACCATATGCCTTGGGTGCTGGATTTCATCAACACTGTCAAATACAAACTCCAACTAATTCAATTTCAAATAAAGAACGTCTGACATAGTGCTACAGAAAAATGGTGCGCACCAATCATCAATGATGAAGAATGCAAAAAACCATTCTGCAAGTAGAACAAAAGCATCAAAGTTATAAATGCTTAAAGACAGACTGAGTGAAAATCACCTTATAAGGCAACTTCTGTTCCAAGAACAAGTATAAAATTGAAATTCTGGGGGAAAAGACAAAACCGTGGGAATTCATCATATTATCGTTGTTGCTATTGAAGGAGCAAAAGATCATCTTATAAGGCATACCATTTAGGCAATTAAGTTGCTGGTAAAACAATGCATTCAGACTGAATTCAAAACTACATACAGAAATTTAAGATAAAAATACTTTACAATTCAATGAATATTAGTTTCTTTAAAATATTATGCAAAGTATCATTAATGCAGGAAATTAGATTTGAAATATTAGGCAAAATTATTAAGAGGGCATTCTGTTTCCAATTAGAAGTACTATCAATGGAAACTCATAAAAATTTTCTCCCATAAAAATGAGAAAGGAACATCGACATAGATAACCAAATATCAAACTATAACATTTTCACCACAACCAGTGACATCACCATTTCAGCATAGGAAAAAATCTTGTAAGAGGTATGCCTAATTATAACATTGAGCTACTACACTTTTTGTCATGGACAATGAACAATAAACTGCCTTGTTTTTGGGTGAACACGTGACATGAAGTATTATATAGGAAACCTGACAGGATATAACATAACTATGAGGGATCAGACCTAGAGGGGATCTGACTATCTGAGAACAATACTATCTCTGACTATGGCGGAATCACCAGAGGCTGTTAGGATGAGAATCAAGACAGTCTGCAACAAGAGAGAAAGAGTTGATATGGTGATGATAGTGATGTTGAGGTATGAATTAATGATTGACTCTCCAGATGAGGGGATTTATGCAGGCAGAGGAATCCCTCAGGATATACATCAAGGCTTCATATCCGTTAAATAGAGTTTCAGCCTTTAAACGGCATGGCCCTATAAGGAAAGAACTCCTCCAGATCTCTATCCAAGGACCCGTCAAGGGAGTCTCGACAATTCGTTGATTCTAGCCACCAAACGACTAGACCCCAATGATCCCATTAAAGACTATATCCATTAAGTAGAGAAATCCTCGAACCTTACTACTTGTCCAAATAAAGGGATTATCTGCGGAAGGGACCTTACCACTACTAGTCCTTAGGAGATTCATTCGTGGTATAATGACGCGGGAGACATCCCCACACTGCCAGTCCAAGCCACGAGGAAAGTATTAATGGCTCCTAGGCCTCCTCACCATGGCCCAGGTACCATTGTTCAGATCCCCTAAGCGCATGCTTTCGACTAAACCAATGGAAGTGTGCACACACTGATGTTGCAATGATTAATTCCAATGAACATTAAACGTGCCGCTGTAAGGATGTAAAGCATCTTTCGAGCCTCCATGTCAAGTGACATTTGAAATTTTTTGTGCCATCCACAAGAATCTTGGAGGCTTGTCAAGGACTACTACGAGATTCTTATCATCCTTCTTCATCGAATTGCCACGGGATTCTTAGTACTTTTACTTCAACCATAGTTTAGCGAAATTTTGTAACATGAAACAAGATGAGCTACCCTTGCCGTCTCCACCTCTTTCCCATTCTGAGAGCCAGAACCCTACCTCTCTGCTAGTGCCTTACCGAGGCCAGATTCTACTAAGGTGACTCCTTCTATGGATGAGGTACCAATTCCCTCCTCAACTGTGTCTCCAACTGGCATAGGTTGCCAATTTTCCGTTATGTATGAAGTGCCATTAGGAGACATTTCCAAGATAAAATTCAAGTGAGGGACTGATCTATTGATTCATATAGTGCTTGCAAAAATTAGTGGTTTGTGCCCCCTATTTGCAGAGAGATACATTTGGGACCAAAAAGTCCTTTTTGTTGGAGTCCGAAGCTTCAGCAGAGATGTTTATCGCTCCTTCCTCCATCTTATGCTTCGGATTGGAGAGGGCAGAATTTCCTCATTCATCCTACCATTTTTCTATGTTGCCCCTGCAGAAGGAATGAAGTGTTGAACAGACTAGATCCTTTCTAGAACTAGTTTTAGGAAGATTTTGAAGAGGGCTAACATTTATGAGGCCATTTAGAGTTCATCAAAGCTCCGCGTATTTTGGAAAGCTCCGCCTATGGTGGAACAAGCTGGCCATGGAGTTTCTTCTATCGCATTGGAGTGTGTCTACTCATACTTTCATAACTACTTTTGATGAAGTTGCTCCCACCTTTTAAGATATTTTTGCTTTGATGGCCTTGCCCATTTGGGGGAATGAGAATGTGATTTCCGACAATCAAAACACCAGGGAACAGGATTGTTATAAGTGTTCTTCATATGGCTCATTCATGCCAACATATCTCAGGGCCATTTTTTGAGAAAAACAGAAAATGTAAGGCTGAACGTAGGACCCCTCATTCCAAAAGCACCTTCGAAGGATGGATGACGTATTGGTGGAAGGATTATGCCGATCCTCGTGAGGGAACAGGAGAATTCGTTGATGAATTAACAACCCTCATCACTTTGCTGCTTTCATTTTCTTAGTTTAATTTAGTTTTGCACTTTAGGTGTTCAACAATGCCCAAATCACATTTTTTTACCACCAATCTTTAATCCTACTATCCAAGTTAGGGTAGCTTAGGCCTTAGGATCACATAGTAGCATACAAGAGGGAATTGAATGACACCAAGCCTCTTTATGTAGACAAAACAACCCAGTTCTTATCGTTTTACATTGCAACAATCTCACGCAGTTGTAGGGTCTCAAGTAGTTACAAAAATAAATAATGTGTGGGATACATTGTCAACATATAAATAATGATTTTAAAAAAAAAAAAAAGACAATTTGAGATTTTTCAACATATGTCTGGATTTCACAATAGCTTCACCGGTATTCTAACATTTCAAATTTTCGATAGCCTTTAGCGGTTGATATTTCTACAAACATAATATTAACAAGCCAATGTACACCCAACTAAAAGAAGCATCAATGGTGATTGTTCACTAAATTCATTTGTCCAGAAGAAAAATTCACTTTCCTCCCACATTGCTCAATATTGACAGATATCATACTTTATAGGCTATTCTCTAATAAAATATGTAGAGCAGAATCCAGCACCAATAAAATAAGGAAGAAAAGCATCACTAAGCTTCACCACCGTAAGACAATGAAGTTGAGGTAGGGAATTGAAAAAAGATAGAAGTTCAGTAGATGAGCTCCTCACCTGAACCTAACTTCTCCTTCAAACTGTCCTGATCGTAGAAAAACCTGCACCCATTCCATCAGAAATACGACGTAATGGTTATGACATGAAGTTGGGAGTGTGCGAAGGGGAAGGTCCATTAGTATGGGAAAAACGCTTTATGTTCGCCGGGGGGGGGGGGGGGCCCCCATTCAAATTTTAGCCCCCAATTCCTAAAAAATTTTAATAAAAC
>QLOD02000016.1:15546467-15559576 GCA_003260245.2 Sideroxylon spinosum | reverse complement strand
GGGGGGGGGGGGGGGTGGGGGGGGGGGGGGGGGGGGGGGGGGGGGACTCCAATTCAATGTTAGCCACCAATTGCTCAAAAATCTTAATAATACACTCAGCTCCTCTGGAAGCTGATTGGAGTATTGCTAAGGGAATTTCAAATTGGAGTAGCAATAGAGCCTATTAAGTTAGACCTAAACAAGGTCAATTACTCCATGTGAGATAATTCTGCACCTAAGAATACCAAATAGATTTTCCTGCAAAATTCAGACCCAACTAATGAATCTAAGTTTGAAAGCTGATTACTAGATCTAGTCCACTGTCAACAGTAGATATCTCCAGCCCAGACTACAGTGAAAATCAAAATAGAATCCCCCCCAACCTTATATAGAATTAATGAGATGCCAATAGGCCCCTAGTGTCTTAAGAAGCTGTAAAGGACAGGATAATACCTGAGAATCTCCAGAAGGAATAAATCCCAAGAGTATACCCCTATTAATGGTCATGGCCAAAACAGTTCCACCCTGTAAACAATAATGTGAAAATTTCCACTTAAGTTCTTGATTTGGGAAACTTATAATTTTTCAAATGCCAACATTAATTACAGCAAATGCAAAACAAGCCCAACAGAGAAAATGTTAATATTTATATAAAATATAATTCAAAACAAGAAAATATCACAAAGGAATGTTTGTGAGATTCATGTCCTTTTATCATAAAAAAGAAAAAAAAAATAGTAAAACAAATGAAATGTCTGAAGATGATCGTAGGAAAGTGCCAAAGAGACATGATTACATTTTTAGATAGAGAATAAGATTTGAGAGTGTATACTATGCAAACGGAATACTGTAGCTGCTGTGATATGTAATCAGGGTCTAAAAGAAGATTAAAAAGCACCTGATGATCAATATGTGCTCCCAATGGACAAATCCTATAGGGGGAGACAGCAACCCTGACCTCCTCGATACCTCTTCCAGCCATTTCAGCAACCATCTTTCTCAGTTCATCCAACTGAAGAGTTACATAAGCACATAATATAAATTTTAGAACGCATTGGCCATTGGCATAAATATAAGAGCAGAATGCAATATAATTTACACCATAACAATAAGTGACTGTTAACCGTTAGAGAGACCAGAAAAAATCCGAGTGACAGAAACAACAACTAGAACAACATAGTTGGAGCAAAAACTAATATGCATACAACAAAGGAAAACAAACAATATATGATATGAAAACAAAAATCCATCAAAACAAGGGAATTCACTGAGGAATTGTACGTTTGTGCATATACACATTTATATACATTGTTATACTTACATTACGAAAAGAAGATTGCACAACCCAATTTTTTGTTTTTCTCGCACTATTAAAATTGGATTTGGAAGAACTAACATAGCAGGCTATGTCAGTCCGGTGACTTACAATCAGGACCGTTAGATTAATATTTAACGGTTCAAATATATTCATACTTTTTTTTTAATTAAAATAATATGAATACATCTGAATCGACAGTCCCTAATCAATCTCAAGAAGCTGACATGGCATTGCAATGTCAGGCTCCTTTTAATTAAAATTACAATTATACCTCCTACTAAGAATTTTTGTGAATAAAAGAGATAAAACAGACTTTTTTAAACTTGATTTGCCCAAAAATAAAAAAGCTAAGGTCCTTTTGGTATACTTTTTGGGCCCTTTTTTGTTTTATGTTTAAAAATAAAAAATAAAAAATAAAAAATATCTCGAAATAAATTTGGCGTGTTTTCAAAACCTGTTTTAAGAAATAAAAAATAAATTTACACATATTTTATGCAAAATGATTAAAACTTTTTGACCTAAAATAAAAAAAAATCTCAAAACACAAAAAGACAAAAATATCAAATTAAATGCGTTCCAGTGTTATTAAAACATTAGCCTCAAAGAAAAAAAAGTATAAAATAATCGATAGAACCAGAAAATAAAAATAAATTTATACATAAAATGCAAAATGATTAAAATACTTTGAGACTTTTTCACATAAAATAAAATAAAATAAAAAGAAATCTCAAAACACAAAAGAAAAAAAAAATATCAAACTAAACGCATTTCAGTATTATTAAAACATGAGTCTCAAAGAAAAAAAATAAAAAATAAAAACAAAAACCAAATGCCACTTGTTCATTCAAACACACCCTAATATATGCATTCACACATAAATGTGGAATCAAATTAAGAAATAACTATCAGATCTGGTAAACCTACAGATGGGTATGAAAACGTAAGAAAGCTAAAATTAGACCACAATCATTCCAAGAAGAAGATTCAATGCAATTAACAGTGACCCACCAAACACATTGGCATAAGCATTTCAGCTGTGGATCAAGATTCAGGTATTACCTCGGCTTTGTAAGGCCAAGACAATTCACCCATCTTCTTGAAATGGTCTAAGACTCCAAATCGAACGGCAATGGGCAAGTTAAACTGGGTTTTCCTCCAAACTCGATCAACAAAGTAGGTATAATAATAAGCTACAGATCCAACCAGATGTGTGTGCGGGTACGCGTGAGGGGGGGGGGGGAAGTGAAGTTAAAGAAACGAGCGTCGGTTAATGAGCCGGTGAAAATGTGAGGGTTGAACAACTACATTTGAATTCCATTTCATTTTCATCAACCGAAAGCAATAATTTGGATAATGACGATAGTTAATACCTCTGACAACTCAGAAGGATAACAGATGGAAAGCCCCGTAAATTCGCAGCTTTTTTTTTTTTTTTTTTTCTCCTAGTCAATTTATATATTTTACTAGAAACTATTTCTACCTATAATTTCATTATTTAAATTTATAAAATAAATCTAAGTGAAAAACTATAAAATTAAATTATAAAAACAAAAATCATTATTTAAAAGATACCAATATAGTGACAGAAAAATAATTAAAGTAGAAAGAAAAATAACAATAATTTAAATCATTGAGTAAATTCAACGATCAAAATAACTCAAATTCAAAATTTTTAAAATTTCAGAATTAAACACATTAAAATTGAAATTGTAAATAAAAAATAATTTTTAAAAAATCTCTCAAATAACAAAAAAATATAATTCGGTGTGAAATGAGTGTTTAAAGTTAAAAAAAAAAAACTCAAAAATTCAAAAAAAAACTTTAAATGTTTTCACTTTTTTTTGTACAAATATCAGTCTAACTTTTTAAAAAATTTACCAAAATTCGTTGGAAATGAAAATAATCCCAAATAAAAATAAACAAATTAAAAAAAATTTTAATCCCGATAATTGAGCAAATTCAACGATTAAAAATATTCCAAATTCAAAATTTCTAACAAATTCAAAGAATGCGAAAGTGTATGTATTTTAATTTAAGTATTAAACACATTAAAATTGAAATTATAAGCAAAAAAATTCTAAAAATGTAAAAAAATATTAATTAGACATATAAAAATAAGACATTTGAAGCTCAAAAAACTCAAACGTTTTCACCTTTTTGATACAAATATCAATCCACTTTTTTAAAAAATCTACCAAAAGACTAATATTTGTATCAAAAGTTTTCAAAATTGTCAGTTAAAATTTTACGATGTATCACTTTTATAAATCAAATACAAACATTCAACAATCATCTCAAAATAATTTTTTTAACTTTTTTAAATTTTTAAAACTTTTACACATACACAAAAACAAAAATACTCACCCATCAGCCCCTCCAAACGCCTCTCTCTCTCTCTCTTTCTCTCATTCTGCTGCATGGGACGAAAATCCCATCAAGTACTGCTCCATATTAGATAGATATTTATTTGAATTTTAAATTTCAAATTTTGAAAAAGATGTTGATGACGTACCTGATGACTAGGACAAATGTCACATCAAATGATGTGTTTTATTATATAGATAGTTATTTGAATTTTAAATTTCAAAATTTGAAAAAAATATGTTGATTACGTGGCTGATTACTGGGATAAATGTCACATCAAATGATGTGTTTTATTATATTGAGTTTTTAAATAAATTAATAATTTTTTTAAGTAACTCACAAATTACAATTAAAATTTTAAAAATATTCCTTTTCCTTCTAAAACCCCCAAAATTGAAAACCAATTGTTAGAAATGATGCAATGGTTTCGATGGATACGTGTTGAAAGTTTTTATTTCTTTTAATAAGATACTCAGTACATAATGAAATGTCAAAAGTTTATATAATTGATTGCTAAATTTTTTCAACAACTGATTGTTAAAATTATTTGATTTTTTTCGATATGTAAGAGTTGAAAATGTAAAGGATAAGGAGATTATTTTATATTAGAATATTTTCATCCTAAAATGAAAAAATATAACTGACCTATGGGAGAAAAAATAGAATTACTAATAGGTACCTTTTATGAATTAGTATTTTTCGACCTTTTTTTTTTTTTATATATTGATAACTTATACACAAATTGAGTGAATGTTGCCTAAAAAACAAAATTTAGAATAATACAGTTAATGAAAACACAATATGATATTGCAGTTTTCAAATAAACTAAAACTAATGAAACCACAAAATCATAACGCGGTTTTAACTTGGAGATTGCGGTTTTAGCCAAGAGATGTAAGATTTTAGATATTGTTATATATATCTTATTCTATTTTCAAATATTTAAAAGGTTTTTATCCTTTAAATTTTGATTGTATTATTGCAATTTTAATGTATATAGTTTTAATTGAATTAGAAGTAAATTACCACAAAAAAAAAAATTGAATTAGAAGTATATTTGTTCTACAGATATATATATACATATATATAAGATTTCGGATATCTTCTATATATTTATTTGATTCTATTTTCAAATCTTTAAAAAGTTTTTATCTCTCTACCATTGTAATTTTAATGCATCGAATATTAATTAGATTAAAAGTACAGTGAAGTAGAGCACGAAATGAAATTGCATTTTCATATATTTATCTAATTTGATTTGATTCGATGATTTCAACTTTATTCTATAGAATTTTAATAAAATTAAAAGTCATGGAAATGAGTCTCATCTTATCCATGTTAACATATGTATTCATTTGATTCGATTTTCAACGAATTTCAAAAGATTTTATCTTTCATCTTATTTCCACTTTAATTTATTTAAAAACTAATTCCAACTTTAATTTCAATGGATATGTTGATGTTATTTATATGATTTGATCTTCAATTGAAACTGTGTTATCATAACGTATTTCTTTTTCTGTCTACCAAAAACCACAAAATGAGTCCGCGTTTTCTACGTTTTTCCCATAAACTGCGGAATCATATCACACTTTCAGCCTATTTGAAAATTACGTTATCATGTGGCGTTTTCATTAACTATGGTTTTCCAACTTCTATTTTTTAACAGTATTTCCTTAATCTTTGTATAAATTATCAATAAAACGAAAAAAAAACTTATTTTTCCCAAGAGCATCATGCTTATACATATCTCCTTACATGTAACTTCTATTTTGAAAATATATAGATATATTTTATAATATGTTAAGAGAGTTAAAAGAACAAATAAATAAATGGTCCAAGACAAGTTGTCTAACCAAAAAAATGAACCTTTGATGAGTATAAATGATTATTCAGATATCTGTTTAATTATTTTATTCTATTTGAATTGTAGATTAATCGAGTTGTTGGAACTAAAGTTAGAAATTTGCATTGAATTAAATCCAACTAATTCAATTAAGTTTTAATTAGAATTGAATTAATTGAAATAATGTTTATATAGAAATATACAATTTTTTATTTTATTTGTCATAATGTTTTATTACTTTATTTTTAAAAGCATGTTTATATATCTTTAATTTCAAATTTTTTTCTTATATAATTTATTGCATTTATACTTATATATAACATATACATAAATATCTAATTAGGTTTTCATTTCTTTTGATTTCGTATTGAATAATAAAAACTAAATCAAAACATACTTGGTTCTGAAAAAGTAAATGAAATAGAACCAAAAATCAAATTAACTAGACTAAGTAATGAAAAGACCTTTTCTTTGGGATGCTGATAATTTAATTAATCTTTATGGAATTGCTAATATCTTTTATTATCTGAAAAAATACTATCAGATGAGAAAACGCCTTTTCAAATTTCAAAGAACGTCATTTCAAATAGTGGTTTCTAAATATAAATTTGCAAGTAACTATTTTTATACAATCCTCTACTAATAACAACAAATATTACAACTACAACAACAAATACAATTTATTGTTGCAACCAACATGTATAATCAATCAATAACTTAATATGAACTTTATCAATTTACATATATTTAAAAAATAACATTCATAGAATGTAGACTAAAATAAATCTGCTTTGTCGTTTTGTACATATACGTGTCATGTTCTACACTATCAACATGCATATGAAAGCAATTCAAGTTCATTAATAAAACAAAAAATCTGAGAAAAACAAAAGCGATTTAAGCGCAAAGAATCAGATTTTCTCTTCAACCAATGTATCTTTTTCTCCTTTTTCCTTTCCTCCAAACTGAATATATATACTCATACTTTGGCACCAACAAGGATGAGAGAACATCAATCTTTAATAAATTTTTTGGAAATGATTTCAATCGATCAGAAGATAAATTAAACAAAAAAAATATACTTGAAATGCAAATGTCTATTAAACTAAAACAAACTATGGAACACAAAGAAAAAAAATGGGGAAGGGGAAAAATTAGGCTCAATCTTTGTGTGTAGGCATACGTGTGCGTGTTTGTTTGTGTACATCCTTATATACATTGTGTGTGTGTGTGTGTGTGTGTCACAGTGTGTTGCAATTCCATACATTTTCAACTATAATTGACTTCAATATACACAATTCAATATATATTTTGTTGTCCCAAATAGTAACACTAGAAGATATGAATAGGGTTTGCTTAAAAAATTTGCAAATAAAACTTTCAACTCTTAAAGCAAATATGTCAAGATGAAAAGGATAATAAGAAAAAAATAGAATAAACTTAAAAAAAAAAAATTCAATATTTGTGCATGAAAAGTGAGTGTTAGTATTTGCAATAAATATAAAGAGAATAGAAGAGAAGCAAACACAATCGATTTTTAATAGTTCGGCTTCAATCTTACTTATGTCCACGCCCTCAAGGTCATCCTTGAGATTTCTCCACTATTCTTTGAAGAACTTGTTACACACTAGCTTCCCAAGGTGATAGAAACCTTTCCCAAGTGATTTCATCCCCAAATCACTCCACAAGTCTCTCTCAAAAAATATCTTTTGTTTTGATTCCAACACTTGAACCAAAACCAATAAAAGCTTACCCAACTATCAAACATTAAGATGGTTAGAAGTTTCCCTCTCTCACAATAACAATAATGAGTTTAGCACTCAATCAAAGAAAAAAAAACTCTCACAAGTTGAGTATAAAAAATGAAACATAAGTGTGGGAAGAAATCACTCTATATTTGCAAAGTTATGGATTTTCTTGTATCTCTTTGTCAGCATTTCTTTCTTACCGTGTTCTTCTTCTTCTTGAATCTAATCTTGAGACTATATTTATAGACAAAAATCTTCAAATGGTCATTACTAAGTAAAAATACATTTTAGCCCTTGAAAGAATTGTAATTTTCTTGCTTCCAATGCGGTCTTTCAGATTCATATTTTCTGAGATAATTTTATGACCGTTTTTTACCCTCATTACGTTTATATCTAACATTGACTCAAAGTAATTACTTTATGGATATATAAGGCAGCTATATTCTGGCTAAGTATGAGCTTCATCCAACGGTTAAATCTTCAGATATAGCTTTCAAATCGATACGAGCTCCCAATAGCTTTTTCTGACACTCTGAATTTGTGTTTCCAGTTTAAGCTTCTGTTTCACCACGATAATTTTGAAATTAGAAGAAACTTAAACCATTAAAGTTGTAGCTTTATTAATTTTCTTTTCACACACCAAAAATCAAAATTTTTAAATTTGCATATTATGAGTTATGACTCAAAAATCAAGATTAGCTCCAGAATTCAAAATTAAAACTTCTTCTGCCAAGACTGATCTTTTATCTTTTTTTTGGACAATATCCCTTTAGATCCACGAAAATCTTAGTCCGAGAAAGTTGTAGATATAGAAGTCTAATTTTTCATATTTTAATGTCATACAATTTGAACTGTTAGATCTTCAAATATTATCAATATACTAACATGTGTCTGATTTGTCTGTCCACCCGAGTTAACCTTTTAGTTCAAGTCTTCATCTTTCTTTAATTTCCATTTTTCTAAACTTTGAAATTCCTTAATTTCTTCATAGACATTATGTAAAAGTACATGAAAAATAATGTCAGTATCTTCCAAGCATGTCATCTTGAATCTATCAAATTAAAATGTATTGTAACATTTCATATAATGTCTATTTGAAAATTAATTGTGAAAATTCAATTCAATGTTTGTTATCATCAAAATCAATTATAAAACTATGTTTATAAACCTTAGGTCAACACACTTCATTTTGTATATGTGTGTGTATATATTGCATATACTCTATGTGTATGTCTGTTCATACACATTGTAGAAGCATAGTAGCAAAGAATAGATAGGAATTTGCAACAATCTCCAATTAATTTTCTTATTCTTACCTACATTTGAACTATTTGGTAAGCTAGAAAGGATGAAAGAAAATAAGGGAAAAAAGTTTGAACCAAATTTAAGGCGGTCCCTTCCTCCTTGAGAATTAATTCTCTAGAATTTCCATTTTATGTTTTTCTCATTACATCAGCAAGTATTTATATAGATATATTTTTAGCTCCTTTGCTAATAAACTAACAAAATTGACTTCTTCTAAATTTCAATCGGAGCCCAGTCATAATGGCTATTCTTATTATAAAAGGGTTTATTATCCTCAAGCCACTCTTACAATTAGTTCTATTGGGCTTTTACTGATGCAGGTTTGGTGTTCTCCAACTGAATCATGTCTTCATATTTAAACAGGCCCAATTATGGTCCAGCTTAACTAGTTTGTTCATTAGCCTTATGCTAGGTTCCTTGGCTTCTAGAAGCATCTACCAACTTTTCACCACTTGCCTTTGCATAAATTGCACCTAGCTATACCACATTAATTATCTTTTCCTTGTCTTTTGCTTTTTTGTCAGTTGGAGTTTACCTAGATCCTTCAATTTGCCCAACTGGATAGTTGAGATTGAGATGGTCAAAGAGAAGATCATACACTTCCATGTGTAAATCATCAAAGTTGATCCGAGGGCTCTCACTTGATGCATGTGAGCCATTTATCTCCACGCACTTGGAAGGGCGAGATTGCTTCTAACGGTTTTAGATAAAGGGTCGGGATCAAATCAAGCAAAAGATTATATCTTTCTAAGCTTGACTGTTTGGATTATTTGTTCATTACTTCTTCCATGGATGATTACTTTCTTTCTATTTTTGTAAGCGTCTCAGGTTAAGTTCTCATGTCTAATGTATTCGTGGTTCTTCTTTACCCTATTTCCCTTTCTGGTTAACTTTTTTCTTAATCACATAACCATATATCCCTTCCCCCTTGAAGATCGATCTTGCCCACAAGGTCAAAGTATGAAGCTTAAAACTTGTAAAGTTTCTCCATGTCACCTCTGTAGCGGTTTGACCCTGCCATTGGAACAAGACTTCGAAGAATGTGTGGCAACCTTATAAGATGATCTGGAGTCTAAAATCTGGATGGGTAGAGGTAAAAGATGTCCATTCAAATCAACAGTCAGTAAGGTTTTCAATGGAACTACTTCTGGTCCGATCTGTATATTTAACTGTGAAACATGAGACACCAGATGAATCTGTGAATTTAGGAGGAAAAGCCAAATGATAGGCCACTGGGCCCACCCGTTCTAGTATTTTAAACAGTCCAAAAAATTGGAAGATAGCTTAAAGTTCCTCTCTTTTCTAACTATAAGCTGCCTGTAAGGCTGTAGTTTCAATAATGCCGTGTCACCCAATGTAAATACTCATTCTATTCCATTTTTATCTGCTTGAATTTTCATGTGATTTTTCATGCTATTTGAGAAGCTCTGGTATTTGAAAATCATTGTGAATTAGGTCTTTAATTGATATGTCATGAATTGCACCAGATGAAAGCTGTAGAAGTTTGGGGTGGAGAGTGAAATAAAAGGCCCGGAATAGCGTCATTTTCTAATGGTAGAATAATAGCTAGTATATAGTAATACTCATTGGCATAGAGACAATTAGACCACAACTTAGGGGTTTTGAAAGTAAAACAACGAAGATAGGTTTCAAAATACTTATTAGTTACTTCAGTTTGGTCATCAGTTTGGGATGGAAGCTGATATTAAAATGGAAGGAGGCTCTAAAGGATTGGAAAAAGGTAGTCCAAAATTTATTGGTAAAAGTAAGGTCACAACCAAAAGCAATAATGGTAGGTAGACAATGAAATTTGAACATTAAGGTCAAAATATTTAAGCTAATTGGGAGGTAGAGTAAAGGTGTGTAAGGGGAATAAAAACAGTAAAGTTACTTGAACAAATAATGATAGCCTAAATAGATGAATATATGTTAGAAGTAGGCAATTCATCAATAAAATCCATTAAGACATCCAACTGCCATTGGGAATGCTAGGGGCTGTAAGAGACCAACAAATGGTGTTTTTTGTTTTACATGTTTGACACATTAGGCACTTTTTGACCCACTAATAAATTTCTTGTTTCATCCTTGGTGAATAGAAATCATGTATCACTCTCTTAAGAGTCTTCTGTGTTCCCCTATGACCAGTAGTTGGGTTTCTATAAGCTAGCAAGAAATTTGGCATTTTAAGGACTTTATGTATTTATTTATTTATTTTTTTGTAAATAAGATAATTTGGAATTAATGGGAGAAAATTACAACTATCTAAGGGACATAGCCCTGATGTACAAAAGAATTACTATTATCTAATTACATTAATTGGGACCCCCCATTTCAAACATAAATCACTATCATCAAGAGTACATTTAGCTTTTAACTTTTGCATTGTTCGAACTCGGACCTCATGCTTGATAATTGTGATTATGCTACTAATTGGAGAGGTAGTAGTTTTACATACTCTAGTATTCCTCTCAAGCCAAATATGGTAAATAGCTGCGGACCAGGTAAGTTTACAAATATTGTTTGCAAAAATTTTCCTACTAAATTTGCCTACTATAAAGAACAAGACGATTAGGAGAAAATTATAAACACCCACAGAATGAGGTGTGTGAATTTTATATACAAAAAAGAGTGACTGTACATATAATTTTGGGTGACCATTAGATTACTGAGCGACTAGGTACATTGACTAGATACACGCCCTCTATATTAATTTTACATTAATACATTAACACATAAATTAACAATCCCCCTTCAAGATGCAGCATCTATATCATATGTTCCAAGCTTGTTACAAACCTATCTTATTTTTGTTCCACCAAAAACTTTTGTTAATAAATCAGCTAACTGATCCTATAACTTCACATGACTGGTTTTGATGATATTCTATACGATCTTTTCTCTGACAAAGTGACAATCAACTTCGATATATTTGGTTCACTCATGAAACATTCGGTTGGAAGCAATGTGGACCGCAGCTTGATTATCACAAAATAGGTCTATAGGTTGGGATACATGGATCCTTAGTTTTGTTAACATATGATGTATCCAGATTAATTCACAAGAAGTATGTTCAATAGCCTTGTATTCTGATTTTGTACTTGATCTTGCCACTACTGTCTGTTTGTTTTACTTTTCTATGAGACTAAGTTTCCTCCTACAAAGATACAGTACCCAGTTGATAGCGAACCAGCCTAATCTGCATCGGTATATCTATGAACTAGTGTATGCCCATTATTTCGATACAACAAACCACATCCTGGTGCACCTTTTAGGTATCTCAAAATGCGAACAATCGCATCCCAATGGCTAGACCGAGGAGCTTCAAGAAACTGACTTACTATACTCGTAGCAAATGAGATATCTGGTCGTGTGACAGTGAGATAGTTGAGTTTCCCTACTAATATGTGATACCGGCCAGGATCATCCAGTAATTTTCATTTATCTACCAGAAGCTTCGTATTAGGGTCCACTAGAGAATTAACTGGTTTGGCTTCTAACATGCTCGTTTTAGATAGTAGATCAAGAACATATTTCCTCTAAGAAAAGACAATACTTTCATGTGATCTTGCAACCTCAATTCCCAAGAAATACTTTAATGCACCTAGATTCTTGGTGTTGAACTTAGTTTGAAGGAATAGCTTAATATCATGGATTTTTTGTGTGTCATCACCCGTGATTACAATATTTTCCTCATAAACTAGCAACCAGATCTTTTCTTGAGAGGAATGTCGGTAGAAAATAGAATGATCCACACCACACCTTATCAATCCAAACTCTATCACCACATCACTGAACCTTCCAAACCATACACGAAGAGATTGTTTTAGACCATATAGCGCCTTTTTTAATCTACAAACTAGGCCAGACTCTCCCTGAACAACAAATCCAGGAGGTTGCTCCATATACGCTTCTTCTGTAAGATCACCATGAAGAAATGCATTTTTAACGTCAAGTTGATGAAGAGACCAGCAAAAAATGGCCATAAGGAAAAGGATAAGACGGACTGATGTGATCTTGGTCACGGGAGAGAAAGTTTGAAAAATCAAGGCCATAGATCTGTGTATATCCCTTGGCAACAAGTCTTGCTTTTAATCAATTAACTAAACCATCAGGATGAACCTTGATGTTATACGTCCATCAGCAGCCAACTGTTGTCTTACCAGGTAGTAGAGTAACCAGATTCCATGTATCATTGGTTTGAAGAGCTAAGATTTCTTCTTTCATAGCATTACATCATCCAGGGATGCGACAGTGCTTCAAACACAGAGTTACGAACAAAAACAGTGGCCAGGGAGGTAACACAAGCTTGATATGATGGAGATAAGGCTATATAGGAAACAAAATTAGAGATGGGATGAGAAGTACATGTACGGATACCTTTTTGAAGAGCAATAGGAAGATCAAGATCACTGGATGCTAATTCAGGAGCAGGATCTGAAGACGAGAAAGGCAAAAGTGAAGAGCTTGAAGCATCAGGGAAAGGCTCTGTGACTACCTGCCGTTTGGAATAAACCTGGAAATCAGGACGATAAAGACGAAAGGAAGAAAT
>QLOD02000016.1:15510011-15534395 GCA_003260245.2 Sideroxylon spinosum | reverse complement strand
GCATTGGCGTTGATTTGGCATCATTGTGAATTGCACATTGATGACTCATCAACATCTCTTTGGCTAAGTCTATCTTCTGGCGAATGCCCGGTGAATTTGTACTATTTATTTTATTAATTTAATTCTTTCTCATATTTCAAAGAAAAAAAAAAGGTTTTTCTTTATTTAATTTATAGGTACATTTTTTTAATAAAACACACAGAATTTTTAATTTTTAATTTTTTAAGTTTTATGTATTGAAGGCAATTGACAACGTGAAAACTAGTACTGACCAGGTGACAATGAAATATCCCACCAACTTTGTAGGTCCAACGTCCTTTGGTTCCTGCTGTCATTATTTTCCGGAAGGTCAACATCGGCATTATAATTAGAAAACAAAATTATTAAAGAAATTTAAATTAGGTGAAACTCTAATAAGCGTGTTTATTAAAGATAATAAATTCATACTAACTTTATCACTATTACATTATTTTGGTTTTAACATTTTACTATATTATTTTGAACAAATAATAAATTTTTTTTTTACTAATTAAAGCTACCTGATCAAAGTTTAGGATGTTGATGTATCAAATTCATGATTTTGGGTATATATGGAAATAATTTTTGAGTAGTAATTTGAATAGTAAGGAAGTAGACCTGTGGAGGTGGAGATTCAGTTTGGATTTATGTAATATCAACCTCAAAAGGTCATGCGTATCTCTTTGACTTCTCATTCCTAACCAAGCTCTAGTCACACAATCTTCTCTTTTCATTTGATAAAATCGAGTATGTTTCCTATGCATTTATATAATAAAAGTGTCTCTTTCACAAATTAAGATCTAATATTGAGATTGGGTTTTATTTTTCAACGGATGGAGGAAATCTTTTCGTTCATAATATTTTTTTGTCCCACATCACTAAAGCACAATCTCACTTTTTCTTTTGCCTATAAAAGCAATTGAACTGTTGGATATGATTTTAAAATATTCATCCAACAAACTAAGATCCAAAGGTTGAGATTGAGTTTTTTCTTCAATGAATAACTTAGATATTTTACATATTCAAAAAACCTTTGCTTTTTAATCCCACGTCACTAAAACCCCACAATTTTACCTTTTCTTTTACCTATAAATACATTAGAATTGTGGCATATGATTTTAAAACTTATAGGTTCTGAAAAAGAACAAATTCTTGATCTCTGGAAAAAAATTCACTTACAATGTGTTCTAAAAGGGGATCTACTTGTTTAAAAATTAACATAATTATTAAATTTATATGGTTTAATTAAATTAGTAATTAAATAATAATGCAAATAAAAGAAGGAGTTGAACAAGAAAACACAAATAAAAAAACGCTAAATAATAGTTAGATTAATAGTTTTTTTTTTTAAATTTGAAATTACAAAAATCAAATATTAATTAAGTTCGGAATGAGTTATTTTTCTAAATTCTAATTTTGAATTTTTGAATTTAGTTTAATCACATTTACAATATTTTTTTATTTTATAAAGCACAAATGTTTAATAATATTATTTTTTATTTCAGTTATTTTTATAAAATAAATTAAAATTTTATCAAATCTTACGTGGCACTCTATACGTTTATCATTTTACTTTTTATTTTTTACAAATATTTAAATAAAATTAGTTTTGGAGGAGTAATTTTTTTTAAATTCTAATTTTAAATTTAAATTGATAAGGTTAATTTTTGTTAAGAAGTGCCATAGGTACGGATTATTCGGTTAATAATAAGAATATTGTTCACCAACGATTGCAACACTAACCACAAAACCTAACCCAGCTTATGCACAATAGTTGAAAACAGTATCAGCTTATCTTAAACACTCTAATGTCTTCCTTGAAACTGTGTTGGTTCAAGACTTCAAGTTCTTAATTGCATTTCCTTACAAGAAGTTTAGCTTACTCCTAAACAATCCTTCTCTTCTTAGTCTAAAACCCGTATAGTCCAAATTAGAACCCAACTTACTAATGCTCGCAAGGGGCAATTTATGTATAACAACATTAATTTACATTACTCCTAAACTATCTAATGTATTCTCAAAGTAATGTCATTCATCAAGTCTGAATCTTGAAACAATTACAAACCTTCCTTGCATAGGAAATTAAAAGACAAAGTCAAATACCAAAAGGAAAGACAAAATGAGAAAACGAAGCTCGAAGAAGGCTTGTTGGCTACGGAAGAAAGATTTGATGCAGGTTTGTTAGCTGTGGAAGACAACTCCCAATCAGACGTTGAATAAATTCAATAGAAATATGATATGGACCTGAACTTGGTCTTGGATTTCTTATTCATGGGCTTCCTTAGCTTGGGCCAAGTGGATGGTCTTTCATTAGCAATTTCTCAGCAACGAACTATTTCAAACTTCACGAGTTTTTGTAGATACTGCAGATAAGGATGTTTTCTCTTTCAAGTTTTCTTTTACCTGTTTTAAAATTCTACTTAGTGCGATAGGTCTTCTATTTGTAGCTAATCACTTCTTTTAATCAAGTTTTACAATTTCTATTGATGTTCTTAGTTGAGGATGTTTTCCCTTTTGAGTTCTCTTTTTGAGAAAAACTTCACTATTTTCTATAGAATTGTTTAACTGAGGAGTAAGGATGCATAAAATATCTATACTATTACGAGGGAAATACTAGGGGTATTGGTGAAGTCAAAATATTAATGAAGTTTCAATTTTAGAGAAATATTTTAGCTTTTCAAAATACCCTTTCAATCTCCCATTAAATTCAAAATATAAATGAAATAGCTTTTAAAACTATCTTTAATTAAGTTAGCTTTCAAATTTAAAATTATTAACTACTATGTTATTTTACTTTTATACTCCTTATTAATTTAAAAAAAGGAAATGATCATCTCATTATTGGGTGAACACTTCTAGTTTTTAATAAATACAACTAAAGGAAAAGTGCCACTACATGGCATACAATCATAAATAATGTCAAATAATTAATTTTTTTTGTAATTATTTTAAATTTATGAAATTAAATTACTGAAATTCATAGTTAGATTCACCATATAAACTCACTAAGTTATACGGGAATAAACCTCCTTCAATAATTGACATTAACTCTATTAATTACAAATTTATAAATAAAATTATACTAGTTTTTAATAATTATAACTAAAATTATGTGACCACTATATTTTAAAATGATAATGCGCTATCTTAAATAATGTTAAGTAATTAGTTTTTTTTTGTTATTATCTGAAATTTATAATATTAAATTACCAAAATTCATAATTTAAGTCTCCATATGAACTCACAAAGTTATATTCATTAAGGGACATTAACTCTTTAGATTATAATTTTAGAAAAATAGTTCACACTAGTTTTTAATAATTATAATTAAAGTAGTGGCATTTTAAAATGATGCCACATTATCATAAATAACGTCAAATAATTAGTTTTTTTGTTATTATTTTAAATTTATGATACTAAATTAATAAAATTCATAGTTAAATTCTCCATATAAACTTACTAAGTTATACGGGAATAAATCTCCTTCAATAATTGACATTAACTCTTTTAATTACAAATTTATAAAAATAATCACACTAGTTTTTAATAATTACAATTCATGTAGTGGCGTCACAATATTTTAAAATGATGAGCACTATGTTTGAACTGATAAAAAGTAATATAAAATGAAATAAAGTTAGAGAAGTCATAAGTTCGAGTGAGATAAAAAGTGAATAATTTTTAAAATTTTTAATATTTTTTACCGCTTTTCAGAGTTATTTGTTACTCCAAACAGAGCAGAGTGTCAAACAATTGGTTTTTCTATTATTTTAAATTTATGATATTAAATTACTCAAATTCATAATTAGATTCTCCATATAAACTCACAAAGTTATATGAGAATAAATCGTTTTTCAATAATTAACATTAGTTCTTTTAATTACAATTTTAAAAATATAATCACACAAAATTTAAATATTTACAATTAAAGTAGTGGTCTCACAACATTTAAGATGATGCAGCACTATCATAAATCATATCAAATAATTATATTTTTGCTATTATTTTAACTGTCTCTTTCTCATATATATATATAGATATATATACACATGTACATATGTATGTGTGTGTGTAGATATTTGCTAACAGAAATAGGGAAAACATTGGTAACCAACGGGGAAGACTTGTCGTACGGAGCGTACATACTGCAGCACCAACAGGAAGCGCTAATGAGGGTGTGGCCGCTAATGGACGAGGCAGTGGCGATCCGATGACGGAGCAGTTTGTGAAAGCAAACGGGGACGCGGCTTACGCATACTACGGAAAAAAGCAGGCTATGAATGGGCTGATGAAGAAGGCGATGGCAGGGGTATCAGTGTCGTTCATGAAGGCGATCTTGGAGCGTTACGAGTGGTTTCGAGGGGTAGAGCGGCTGGTGGATGTAGGCGGTAGCGTAGGGGATTGCCTAAGGATGATCTTACAGAAGCATCCCAGTGTGAAGGAATGGATCAACTTCGATCTGCCGGAAGTGGTTGCCATGGCCCCCAACATTCCCGGTATGGGTTTTGATTTCTGTGCACGAGTACTGTGAGTGGTGTTTCTGTTATTGATGATTGTTAACGATAAGTCTTCATATAAAATCACTCACAAAGTTATACTTAATTCACACTAGTTTTTAATAATTATAATTAGCATTTTAAAATGATGCCACATTATCATAAATAATGTCAAATAATTAATTTTTTTGCAATTATTTTAAATTTATGATATTAAATTAATAAAATTCATAAATAAATTCTATATATAAACTCACTAAGTCATACGGGAATAAATCTCCTTCAATAGTTGACATTAACTCTTTTAATTACAAACCAAACTGAACCAAATCAAACCAAGCCTTTTTCCCACTAGGTGGAGTCGGTTATATGGATTTGACAATGCCAATCAAATCTGTTTAGGGTCATATCCTCCGTTAGATCCATAGAGGCAAGGTCATGTTTAATAGTTCTTTCCAACTTCTTAGGTCTCCCTCTCTCTCTCCGACTCCTAGTCATCTCCATACTTTCACACCTTTTAACTAGTGCATCAATTGGACATCTTTTAAA
This sequence comes from Sideroxylon spinosum, assembly GCA_003260245.2. Taxonomy (NCBI): domain Eukaryota; kingdom Viridiplantae; phylum Streptophyta; class Magnoliopsida; order Ericales; family Sapotaceae; genus Sideroxylon; species Sideroxylon spinosum. Next base: position 15,529,332 of record QLOD02000016.1, on the reverse strand, counting down.
ATGGCCGAACCCTTTTAAACAATTTTCTTTTATTTTATCTTCAACTGGTGCTATTCCTATTTTACCCCTAATCTCTTTGTTCCTAATCCGTGATCCCATACATCCATCTTAGCATTCTCATCTCTGCAACCGCCATCTTCTCAATATTCCCAACAGAGGGATCCATACAAATTTATAAAAATAATCACACTAGTTTTTAATAATTACAATTAATGTAGTGGCGTCACAACATTTTAAAATGATGATGCACTATGTTTGAACTGACAAAAAGTGATATAAAATGAGATAAAGTTGAGAAGTCATAAGTTCGAGTGAGATAAAAACTGAATAACTTTTAAAATTTTTTAGTATTTTTCACTGTTTTTCAGAGTTTTTTGTTACTCCAAACGAAGCAATATGTTAAACAATTGGTTTTTTTTTTTTAAATTTATGATATTAAATTACTAGAATTCATAATTAGATTCTTCATATAAACTCATGAAGTTATTTGGGAATAAATCTTTTTCAATAATTAACATTAATTCTTTTAATTACAATTTTAAAAATACAATCACACAAAATTTTAATAATTACAATTAAAGTAGTGGTGCCACAACATTTAAGATGATGGAGCACTATCATAAATAATATCAAATAATTATTTTTTTGCGATTATTTTAAATTTATGAAATTAAATTACTAACATGTGTTGGGTGGCATTTGGAAGATTATATGTGATTTACTTTTATAATAAAAGTTTTCTTTCTTGTATACCATAGTAATAATAATAAAAATAATAACAATACTAATATAAGATCGTAAATAAAGGTGGTTGCTAATAAACCTATCCCGTTATTATAGCTGGAGAGTTCTCTATTCACGTGTAGTTTCGTTTCAAATTTTAAAAGATTTTGTTGCTTCTATCTCTGGATCAAGGGTTTCATATTATAATTGTAAAGTATAAACGTAGCAGATAAACAAATGTCGAAATGGGAAAAGAGGAAGAGCGTGGAAGATTACACCTCCGACGGCGACGCTCCACCAAATAAAACCTCTAAGGACTCCGATGATGATTGCGACAATGATATCGTCGTCTACAAGATTTCGAAGATCGAAGAGTTTTGTGAGGAGTTGGGGAGGAAAAGTTATAGTGGATATTCGAGAGTTCTATGTGAAAGATGGGAAGCAAATGCCTGGCAAAAAAGGTTCATTTTCTTCACTTCCTGTTCTTAATTGCTCTCATTTTTAATGCACTTTTGATATAAAAATTTTCTGTGATGCGTAGTATCGTTGGGGTGCTTCGGTTTGGTGGTGATTGTTGATTTTAATTGAACTTAGGGTTTGTTTGGAACTTTGGAATTGGTAAAGAAAGGAAAGGTAAGTGAGAGGAAAACCATTTTCCTCTGTCTTTTCCCAACAAAGAATTATATCTAGGCCCAAAATATTGCTATTTAAACTCTATTTGCATTTTAGTAAAGTGTTTTCCAGAAAATAATTTTACTTGTGCTTACAATGTAAAATATTCTTGTTGGAAACACTTAGGTGGCATCTGGTTTGTTTTTCTATTTTTTTTATTTTATGTGTTTTATATTTTAAAAATCTCAAAACAAGGAAACAAAAAATGGTTTTGAGATTTTCTTTATTTTGGATTAAAAAGACTCCAAACGACTTTTTGTCACTTTTCATTTCATACGTAAATTAATTTTTAGTTTTCTAAAAACATAAGTGATCAAATGTGTTTGAGCTGTTTTTCCTATTTTCGAAAGCGTAAAATAGAAAATTAGTCCAAAACAGAATCTCCACATAAATTCAACCTTAATAATACATTATCACGTAAGTTCACATCTGATTGCAATTTATTCATTTTCAGCAACGACTCTCCCTCTCTCTCTCTCTCTCTCTCTCTCTCTCGCTCTTTCTATGTCTTTCTCTTTCCGTGCACATAACCCCTCTCTCTTCTTCTTTCCCACACACATAGAGAATGATAGCAGGCACGATGGGAACATGGGTCTCCAAAACCCAAAAGTTTGCGCTCTCTTTCTAAAAAAGGTTTAGGCGTACAATCCAAATAATTCTTGATCTATGGATTTTAAGACTTAATAAAAGATTTCAACTTTTTCCTATTAATTTGGCTTCTTGGTTAGCCTTTTGTTTGCTACTTATTAAATAACATGATGCCTATGTTTTTAAATATCATTTGTAATTATCTTGGTGCTTTTTATGCGCGCTTAGAATTTTTATGGTGAGAGGAAGTTACATCCATAAAAGTTCAAAAACCAGTTGGTTAATTAGGTGTTTATTCATTATCTACATAATTTGGTGAACTTGTAGAAAATTCAAAATATTATTGTTTTCAAGATTGTGCTATTTAGTTTACAATCAAAGTTTGATAATCTTTGCAAGTGAAATGATTTGAATTGTTAGAAAACATTGCTTTACAGGCATGAGGGAGGGAAGGTCCCTATTGCCTAAACGTTTTCTACTACTAATTGCTTAACTCATAGTCTCGTAATTTTCTTACTTTTTTTTATCTCTTGTCTAATAGTTCAACTTAGTTTGATAGTTCAAAATTTGTTAGTGTAATACTATTTGGAGTTTTTTCCAGTTTCCTAAATTAAATTACACGTCTTTCCTTATTATTTATACTAAGATTAGTTTTAGTGTACCATATCCTCTTACATTACTTATGACTTAAATGCTGACACTCCCCTCCTAACTAGTGCATCCATTGGTCTTTATTATTATGATTAAACTATCTCAGTCAATTTCTCCCAATTTATCTTTAGTTGAAGATACGTCTTCCATATCATGAATCAGTCATTTCTAATTCTATATTTTATCCTTTTACCACACATTTATCTTGGCATTCTCATCTATGCTATATTCGTTTTCTTAACATATTCACCTACAGTTTTTTTTTATTTTCATCCTTTTAATGTTTTAGATACTTTAATTTTATGAAATAATCATTAACCAAAGCATTTGTATTGCAATCATTTAATTCCAAAGTTATATTTCCTTTTAAATTTAAATAACCAATTGTCTTTTAAATTTGGTATGAGGTGAAAATTTTAAGGGTAAATGATTACTGGGGTAATTGTTACTCTGGTAATGATTACTGGGGAACAAATTAATGATATGTTTGGAATCAGATAATAAATATTATTTGGTAATAATTATGTTATGTTTGGAATGCTAAAAAGTTTGAAAAGGTTATATTATGTTTGGAATGAAGATAAATTGACCAATGAGCAAAAGTTAATATTAAATCGCAGTAAAATATTAAAATAAATCGTCATAATAATTTTTATTTTAATAATAATTAATTTTAAATAAAAATGTAACTATAACAAATAAATTTATCAGAGATTAATATTTTAGCAGTAATTAATTTAATTATGAATTATTATTCGTTAGAAAATAATTTTGTTTTAATAAAATAATTTAATAGAATAAATAATTTTAGTTTATTTAAATAAATTATTAATTTTAATATATTATTTTTTAAGAGAGAACAACTCAGCTTGAGAGCATGTTTTCTAAGAGTTTTATAGGGAATATTTTATAGGAGTAATAAGAAAAAGTAAATATTTCTCATCATCCCCCCTTACCTACCTCCCCCTAGAATAAAAATTTACGCCCATATGAGGGTAATTGTTACCCCCAAAGTAATTCTTATCCTCTTATCCAAACTAAGGTAATGGAGCATAAAAATTACCCTAGTAAAATTTACCCTCCGTTACCCCCAAAACAAACATGTCCTTGATGGAAATGATAGTTTTTCCAGCGTGGCCCTACCTTGGTGAGATTCCTTGTCAATCAACTACATAAGTAAAGAAAAATAGTTTGTACACAAAAATGTGTAAATAATGTGAATAGAATTTTTCTACATATCATTTTTTTTGCAAGTTTGGTTCATAAGTGTAGCTATCTATCTAATTATAGTAATTAAATATAGTGGTATGGTGAAACTTGGTGAAGTCAAGTTGTATCGCATTTTGTCTTCCATTTAAAACCTCAATTTTCCCTACTTTATGATTGTGTAAACATTTTTCCACAAAATAGTTATCTAATTTGTTAATTTTACCTTTCAAAAAAAAAAGAAAAATAAATAAAATAAAACAATTATTACTGCTATTAGAGTAGTAGTCACCAGACATGCATGCACCCACGTCTAATCCACACACACACACATATACATATATATGTAAACACAGACAATATGGTCAAATTAGGTGAAACTAAGTTGTGTCACATTTTTTCTCTCCTTGATATCCTCCTTCCCCACAACTTTTATGATTATTTAAATTTTTTTTTTCTAAGATTTCTTATTTATATTGGTAATTTTACATTTTTCTCTTAAAATTTGTAACGACTAGCAAAGCAGTTATAAAACACATGCATGCATGTGCCCATATGTAATACCTAAATTTTTCTTCTTTGATGGCTTCATGGAATTTTAGGAATCCATGTTTTCTAAATATTTCTTGTGCATTTCCATTTTAAAAATAATAGAAACAAGGAAAAAAAATCAGAGGGTGGTTCTATGAAAATGAATTGTCATATGGCTACAAAGTATAGACTAATAATACAAACCAATAAAGGTACACCAAGGGAGCCTATTGAATTTATGGAAGCAAGTAGGTCTTTTAGAACTAAATCTCTATCTGCAGCTTTAACTAGATCTTTTGTTTCTCACGTTTTGTTAGTTTAACATGTGATGTTGTATGCATGATGGCCCATGCTGAAGCAAGAAACCGTCAGGCTACAAAGTGGAGATCGTATACCCAAAGAAAATAGCTTTTGAGAGCATGTATGTTTAATTGTAAGGAATTTATGTTCCCTTTTACACTCAACTAGCCTTTACCCAGTTGAAAAAAGTAGTATGGAATTGTATTGTTATGATACACTTACTATGGTAAGAAGTTCTTTTGGCATGTACATATATTACTGGTTGCCTTTCTGCATTCACTATGATATCTACATTTAAAGAAAGAGGTCTATCTTTGAAACTCTTTTCATGATTAGACTTGTAGTAGTTAAACTAGAGTTCTATTGTGCCTTTATGAGTTGACACTTTTCTTGTTTAACTGGGTTTTATCAACTGCTTCTGATGATTATCAAGACATAGATTTTGTTGGAAATGATAAGAATGCAAGTTTGTTGAAGACAGCTAGCAGGCATTGTGAGTAGCAAATAGTCATTTCTACAACTTTTAGGTTTTCATTATATTTGAAGTTCTGTGTGCTATCAAAATCGTGTCTATTCTTAATTTATTATCTTGTGTACTTAACTCATTACTGCCTTTTTGCACAAAGTGCTAGTCGTTTATTGTTGGTTTAGCCATTATAGATATACCAAAAGATTGAATTCTGTTAATTTCTAATTTAGTTATTTTGTAATAGACGCAAATCTGTTTTTGAGTTACTTCGTGACGATGGACTAAGAGACAATTTAGAAGGAAGTCTTGTACATGAATCCCATGTTGCACTTTCTGTTGAGTGTAAGTTTTTTATCATTCACAAATTGAAGGAAAGTTTTATGTTTGCACGTGTTTTTAAAATAGAATTTACATATAAGATAGATAATATTTATGGAACCTCTATTTTAGAGAGGGGAGATTCAGTTTTCCATTGAAAGGCCACAAAATCTTATCCAATAGCATTGCTTGATGTTTGTATCTCTTATACTTCATGGTTAAAAGATAATTTTTGGCTGAAGTGATGGTGTGATTATTGACTATTGCATAAAACTTACATTGGATTTAAAGCACACTAGTCTTGAAAATAGGGAGAATTTCTTAACCTGTAAATTACAGAATCCATATTTATGGCCAAGAGACTAGAAACTAAAGAAGAAATCTAACGTAAGATAAGCTATTTCACGCTTTCATCTTTAATTCTATATTTCTTGTATTACCACATATCCATCTTCGTATCCTTGTATCAATCACATTTCGTCTAAGGGAGTATTAATTTTTAATGACCCAATATTTTATACCATATAGTATAGTTGGTCTTATAGTTTCCTTATAAACTTTTTCTTTCAATTTGATCAGTATTTGACGGGCCGCATAAAGTGCTTGAAACAGTTCTTTATTTTGAACACCCAGTCGAATTCTGTGATTAACATTCTCTTCAATCCTTTTATTTGTATGGATAACTGGTCCAACACATCACAAATGGTCACTTTTTGGCACTTTTCCATACCCAATTTTTTTCTCTATTTTCATTCGAGTTCATATTGATGATAACTTGAAGACTGTTCAACCATTGGCAATACTTTCCAACTAAACTAGTGCTAGGAGCGTGGCCCAGTCTCAGCACCGGCTTTCATCTACAGCTACATCTTCCACTACCACACTACTTGTCCATCCTCCCATAGTACCCACTATCCGCTCTGCTATATGGGCATTGGATGCACATACGGATGTCATGTAAATTGAGCAGCATGGATTTTTGGAGTCTATCCTTGCTGTTATTAGGCCAGCACCACCTCAGGAACCACCACCAAAGGCAAACCAAGATCCTCCTACTGATGCTTAGGCTTCCATCCTTGTTTTTGTTACCTTAGGGCATGTCCAGTGTCAGTTATGGTCTGGGCTCCAATAATGACATGTATTTCAGACCTAAAACGGATCTTTCGTGATGTTGCTATTTTGAGTTTAGCTGAGCAATTTAGATTGTGTTAACCTTATGTACTCAGCCTGTTGTTTTTTCGTAATGCAACATCTGTTTAGTTTTAATCCCATATTATGTTCTTTTCTTAATTATTTTCTCTTTCTTTATTTTTATTTACTTCCTCTTCTCTGTTTAACTATTAAATATGACCTTATCTCCATGGATCAAATGGAGGACATGACCCGTAATAGATTTGATTGACGTCGTCAAATCTATATAGCCGACCCTACCTAGTGGCAAAAGGCTTGGTTTGGTTTGGTTTGGTCTCTTCTCTGTTTATTCCTTAGTTTGCTTTCTAGGTTTTTTATTAATAATAAAGTAGCTTCGAGGTAATATCCACCATCTCCCCTCTCAGTTTCTACATGTTGAGAATTACACCTTCATATATTTTGTTGATGATGTAGGAGCGCCGTGGGAACTAGATTGGGGGTGTTTTTACTGCTTCAAGGTTGTCTATTGGGATACATGTTTGATATCGGTTATTCTTTGTGCTTATCACCATCATGCTCACTTTACACACTATAGACCCATTTGTCTTTCATAGTACGTTGGGGGGTGAAGTTTGCATGATGACATTTCCCTTTGTGCTAAAATTTTGTTTTAAAAAAGAGAAAAGGTTTTTTTTTTAGCATAGTGAACATTTTTATTCTTGCATGTCAGTCCTTCTTGGTTCGGTTGATGGTGGAATTGAGTGAGAGAGTGATGAGTGAATCTTGTTCAAGCTTTAATAGGAAACTCAGTTCAAGTTGAGTGTGTCATAACCTTGTGTATTTTTTACTATCATGGAGAGGAGCTTATATGCTTAGGAGTAGATTTTGTTTAACATTGGTTAATTGAGCATTCTTAGACTAGGTGGAGACTTATATCCTTGAATGGTGAGCTATTGAGCCTATTATTCTTTTCTTGAGGGGTTGCACATAATAACAGTTTTTTTTATTCTTCACTTTGGTTTTCAATGCACCAATTCCATCACATACAACTATATACATTTCACTTGGCACAATATGAGTTGTTGTAAGCTTAGAATGTGATGCTAGGCCCTCTTTGCCATTTTGGGCCTTATTGTCCTTTATTGATTATCAATTATCTTAGGAACCAACTTGTTGTGGTAGGTATGCTGGATTTTTATGCGGAATTCAGAAAGTAATCTAATTTCATTGCTTGATCTATCAGTGCATTCACACTATCCTTGTCTTTTATTTTAGGTGAGTTCTCTTGGGAACATTGGAAAAGATGTCACCATTGATGATCATTTTTATTGTGCTTGCTCTTGAATAATTTTTCAGATGCTAGATATAGACTAATTCATTGTTTGAGTTAATAATTTGACTTTTTGTTTGAAACACTGATATTGGGTTTTCAACTTGGCAGTTGACTAAGTAGAAATTAAGAGTCCTTAATTGGATTAGAAATTGAATTTTATCATTTGTGAGTTTGTTTTGTTGGGTTCAATAAGTTTTTAAAAGAATTTGATCTTGGTTTAGTTTTCAAAAGAATTTGATCTAGGTTCATGGCTTTTTTATTTAACTTGACTTTTATCCTTTCAGATTCTGGTTTCTCTCATGGTTGAGATGGAATTTAGTCTTAATCCTTTGGTTTGCATTGCTTATTCATGTTTTGATCAGATTCTTTCTCTTTCATGACCCACTGATCTTAACTTATGGATGAACTATTCTAGATTGAACGTTATCTTTAGGACTTATATTCGTAACTTTTTTTAATCAAATTATCTGTATTCTGCTTGTTTAGCTCAGTCTTGGTTTACCTTTAGAGAGGTTGTTTGTATGGTATTACTTTTGCCATGCTAATGAGTGCACTGTGGTTATTGTAGGTTTTGAAGAGGCTTGGTTAGTTAGAATTCTTAAGTTAGGTTTTGAGTAAATCTTGCTAAATCTTTCATAACCCCTTGGATGTTTTGTAGTTTAAATTTTATCTTTAATCATATATTCCTCTGTTTATTAATTATATTTTAGTTTCTTGTTATTTTGTTGGAGTTGAATTTATAGCTTCATGTGAGGTTTCTTTTATGGTATGCACTGGCTAATAAGAGATGGGCTTTTGAAGGTTTTGAAAAAACTTGTTTTGTAGTGCTAGGTGAAATTCCGAGTAAATATGCTTCTTTCATATAAATTTCAATTGTATACAAATCTAAGTTGAATTTTATATTTAGCAAACAAACCTAACAAGTCAACTAATTACCAAAAAAAAAAACTAACAAGTCAATTAGATCATGGTTATTCGGATCAATTTGAATACCTGTTTAGGACATATTGAGGACACCAAATTACACATGCATGTTTGGGACACAAAACAACGACTCTAGCATCAACAAAATAGGTGGAGTCCGGAAACAAGGGTCAATTTGATTTCGAAATCCAAAATGGCCTCTACTGACACACCCAATGGATAGTATCATCTAGACTACTTCGATTAAGCTCAAAACATACCAAAATACACAAAACAACCTAGAACATGCCAAAACAAAATATCCCTCTAAAAGTTGTTTGGGCCTCGCCAACTCAAAATAGCTCCTACCAAAAACAAGAAGCAATCGGTGCACTAGATGTAACTCGAGCCTTCAGATGAAGTCGAGAAGGCTCCCATAGGGATGCTAAGGATATAATTTTTAAATGACTTAAGATTGGCTAAGCCGGTGACTTTTAAGTCATGACTCCTTTTGATGTATTTGACATGCATTCTTCAAATGTCAATGATGATAGGTGATAAATGTTAGAATATAAATTGTCATTACATTCAACATGCCAATAGCATATATGATCTTATCAACCGAGTCACTCATATCACACTTGGCTCCTAGGCCATATCATACAAACTTGATCATCACCACCAGGAGCTAAGCTTCTCATCAAAGCTAAGCTCTTTTTCTAAATTATGATAAACACTCATTCTCCCACGCGAGGCGCATCCTTGAAGCAATGCGCCTTTGCCAGTTACACAGTAGGTGCTGACTGTTCTTTCATAGTTAGAGTAAGACTCATTTTCTTCAGTTATGTGTGAGGTGCTAACTGTTTGGAGCATGGCTCCTTTTACTAATTTTGCTCAAGTTGTTAATTGTTTTTTTCTCATCTGAAGTGAAGCTCCTCTCCCAGGTTACATGCAAAGTACTAACTTTCATTTTAGATCTCTGGAGCTAGGCTCTTTCACACTAATCCTATACACAACATCGACCCTATCAGTCATTCCCTCATAATCATACACTTAGTATATCTTGGTCGATGATGAGCCTCATTATGCCTAAGGCCAACTAGTTTGTCATCCATGGTATTCCGATCACGCTTGCATCCACACATGCACATCAACATATCACATCTGGATATTCGTTATTATTATTATTAATTTTTTTGACTAATAAACAAAGCTTTAATATATAACATAAGTGTCTTACAAACAAAATAACCTCACTAACAATACAACAACACCTTAACAAAAACAAGATCCAACATCAAAGACAAACCATGTAACTGCATTGACTAAAGACACACGAGGGAGAGAACCACCTCACACCCTAGCCAAGAATAGATAAGCTGCTAGAAAACAACATAAACTCCTCATGAGGCATATTTTGCATTAGAGGTCCACTCCAAACAGAGGTTAGACTTGTTGGCAAAATTGAAGGTGCAACAATAGAGCCTTTTTTACAAAGGATTATGTTTAGGTTTTTCTCCAAGCTCAAATCTCTCAAATAAGCACCTAAAGCTTTTAATGCTAAGTATTATGGAGGCCTTTCTAGCAAAGTTGCAATCGCAAAATTAGCAGTTGATGAGGTTTAAAAAGAGCTCCAAATAAATTTATCCCCTTGTCTCCTAGATAAAGAAAGTAAGGCACTAGGAGACTACACTCGGTTGGCTTTCGTAGAGGAAGTATTTTACAAGCAAAAACAAGACAATACAATCGAGTTGAGAGATCAAAATACGTCTTATTTTTATAAAAAAATCAAGGCCCATTACTCAAGGAACAAGATTCTCTAAATATTAGATAGCAATGGGGTAAGAATAATTACCAAAAAAGAGGGGTAAGAATAGAAGATTATGAGAGAGTCAAATTTGCCTTTATCGATCACTATAAGTAGCTTTTGGGAACTTCGGTCACTTACTCTCAAGATGCAAGGCAAGTTCTCATAGAAACCATGCAATCTAACCCCCCTCTTGAATTACTATGCTCACTTGATTCCAATGTGTCCAATGATGAAATCAAGAGCACTATTTTCTCATTACAAGGCTCCAGGTCCAGATGGATTTACTTCCCACTTCTTCAAAAACGCGTGGAGTATAATAGAAGAGGATTTCATTGAAGCCATTAAAGATTTCTTTGTCTCAACCAAGCTACTAAAGAAGGTCAACTCTACCATAATTGCTCTGCTACCCAAAGTTCCAAATCCAAGCTAACTAACTGATTATAGGTCCATCTCATGTTGCATAACTGTATACAAGTATATCTCGAAGATCATTGCTAATAAACTTAAACACCTCATGCCTTATGTAATCAACTCTTCATAAGCAGCTTTTGTTAAAGAAAGATCCATCTCAAATCAAATTCTTCCCATGTAAGAATTGGTGAGGAATTATCATAAAAGTAATCTATCCCCAAAAAGTACTTTAAAGATAGACTTAATGAAGACCTTTAATTCAGTCTCGTGGGATCTTTTGATTGATATCCTACGAGCTCTCAATGTACCGACTAAGTTTCGGGAATGGATTAAAACATGCATTACCTCCCCCCAATTTTCAATCTCTCTTAATGATGCCCTTGAAGGTTACTTTCCAGGTGACAAAGGACTCGCGCAAGGTGACCCACTATCCTTATACTTTTTCCTTCTTGCTATGGAATTCTTCTCTAGATTATTCATCAAATTAGTGGAAGAAAATGAATTCTTTTATCATCCTAAATGCTATGATCCACCAATTAACCACATATGTTTCGCGGATGACTTATTCATTCTAAGCACTCCAAATGCACCTTCTTTCCAACTTATTAGGGTAGTGTTCCATGAATTCCAAAAGTGTTCAAGCCTCAAACCCAATGATAGGAAAAGAAAAGTCTACATATTTAGAGTTAAGCAACATGAAAAATAGTACTTTTGCTCCATCCTGGGCTTTCAGCTTGGTGAATTTCCAATCAAGTACTTAGGAGTTTCCCTTATCTCTACTAAACTCCAGTTTGGGGATTGCAAAGAGGTTATTGGAAAAATCATCAAAAGAGTACAAACTTGGTCATCCAAAAGTCTCTCCCATGCTGGCAGGTTGGTCCTTGTCAAATCCATCTTTTTTAGTATTCAAATCTTTTGGAGCATTCAATTTCTTCTTCCAAAGAGAGTATGCAACTCCATTAAGTAGATCCCACGGAGATATCTATGGTCAGGTGCTGACTTAAAGAAATGGGGAAGTAACATAGCATGGAAAGAAGTTTTCTTACCAAATAAAGAAGGTGGACTAGGCATATGAAAGATTCATGAATGGAATAAAATTGCCATGATGAGACATCTATGGGCACTATGCTCCAAAAGTTCATCCCTTTAGATTGAATGGTGCCATTCTAACCTCCTCAAAAACAAATGCTTTTGCGAAGTTAAACCAGCCTCGGATTGCTCTTAGAATTGAAGGAAACTCCTCAAACTCTAAGAGGAAGCAAAATGAATTTTAAAATACAAGGTGGGCAATGGTGAAACTCTTTCTCTTTGATTCTTAAATTGGTATCCTTTTGGCCCGCTAATTCCCAAATATAGCCCTAAAATTGCTCATGATGCCGGACTATCGGAAGATGTCAAAATCTCTAAAGTGATTCAAAATGGACAATGACGATGGCCTTAACCTAACACATGGGAACTCAAGGAAATTCATGGAGGTCTTCCAAGATACTTCCCAACTCATAACTACCTGATCAATTCATTTGGACCGTATCTAAAACAAATGCATACAATGTCATGGCCACTTGGGAAGTTATAAGGAAATATGCTACAAAGGTAACTTGGCATAATCTTTTATGGTTTTCTAATCATCGCCCTAGACATGCTTTTATTCTTTAGCTTACCATAAGGGAGAAACTCAATACCAAAGATAAATTGATTACATGGGGGATGAATGTTGATCCATCTTATGTTTTTTGTGGGAAAGGCAATGAAGAATTAGGGCATTTATTCTTCACTTGCCCATTCTCGGCTGAACAAACGAAGATCATATTACTAAAGTGTTGCATCACTAAACATCTCCAACCTTGGAAAGATGAAATTGCATGGGCTGTGGGCAAGTTTAGTGGGAAAAGCCGTAGCAATAAGATTTGCAAGCTAGCTTGGGCTGCTCTAATATACCATCTATCGAAAGACCGGAATGCTAGAACATTCAAAGGCCTCTTTTCATTGGTCTCCAACATTATCAAGAATATCATGCATGAAGTTAGAATCAGAGCCTCTAAGCTTCCTGTTAAAGCACACTCTAATGCTAATACTCAGTTCTATACTAACTGGGAGATTTCCCTTTGTAATTGAAGCATTGTTTGATACAGGAGAATGCTTCTAAGGTGATGTAAATAATCTCCCACTAATCCAAATTATACTTACTTACCAAAAGCCCAAAAAAAAAAAAAAAAGATAAATTTCGAAATAATATTCATCAAATACTACCCACATTTTTACTCAAATTAAAAGTTTCACAAACAATACCAAGAGAACCATTTTTCACCATTACAGTTTACTCAAATCATATGAAATTAAATCGAATCATGTAAGACTTACTCATAATGATATTATCAATATATTATCAAAAACTGCCCCCAAAAAAAATAATGATATTATCGACTACTTTAAGCTAAATTTAAACAAATTTGATCTTAATGCATGCAGGAACATTAGATCAGTGGATCTTTTTTTTTCAAGCGTTAAAAGAACATAATATAGCACTGAAAGCAATCCCCCCAAAAAAATCTATTTAAATAAAAAAAGCAACCCCAAAAAATCTATCCGAAAAACTATTTTCATGATTATAAATTTTATAACCAAAAATATCTACAGGCATTCAATAATCATCAATTTGACCATATCACGTATTTCAATCATAAGAATCAGAGATAAAGATTACCATCATTTCCCATCACCCTATCTAGCTTGCTAAGGATTAGGTGCTCCTTGCCTTGTTTATTGTTCCAAGCATAGTAATATCCAATGTAGTTTAAGTTAGCTACATTTATCTTTTCAAAGCAATCGGCCTTGTGCTGAATTTTTGTCAATGCTTCTGCCCCATTTTTCTCATCTGCTGGTTTTACAGTGTTGAAATCTCCAACAATGATCCAAGGATCAGTGTTATTTATGCTATCATTTAGCTCGTTGAGTTCCTACTATAACTGTTTTTTTTGATTTCTATCATTGCTACCATATAGAAAAGTAATCAGGATTTCCATAGAGAGAGCTTTGTGCTTGACTTTACAAAATATACTTTAAGTAGATGGGATATAATAGTAATGTCCATAATAGAAGCATCCAAAAGCAAAATAATTCTAACTGTATCTAAGCTATCAAAATTGCCAAAAGAGTAAAAAATGATGCCTTATGTTATGACATACTTTATCATAGTTAAACTTCTTAATTTTGACTTCTATAATACTCAAAAAGGGAAGAGAGTAAGTGTCTATAACTTTATTTACTTCCATTTGTTTCAGAGGGTTGTTGAACATTCTTACAATGCCGATTTACTTTGCATTTAAGACCTATAACTTAGTATTCAATACACGTGATGGGTCTATGAGTGGTAGGTATAATGTGACAATCAGGAATGTCCAAATGTCATTTCATGTCTATCACTTATTAATAACTAACTAACTAACTAAGCTAACGAAATTTAATAAATGAATTGAATTTATTATAATGTAGCATTTATGGTTGTAGATTAAATAAGTATTCATATCTTTCGTTGTGGGCCCGATCTTTCTTTATGTAAGTATTGTGGCTTGATTGATGTGGTCGGGGACATGATTGAGCTCGACCCTGAACTCCTTATTATTAGAGGATGATGCCATGGGTCCAAAATATTTTTATACCAACAAAAATGAATATGAGAATTACTACACTCTACTCTTGGTTTCCCTTAACATAATCCCTATCTTTAATACAATGGATTTTAATATCTTATTTTTTTCTTATATAACTTATTCTTGTTTTTTTTTTTTTTAAATACCAAAATATGATTGGTTTTTTTTTTTTTTTTTTTAAATGTGAGTAATATGCTAAAAATCTATTAAAAAAAATCGCATTCTGGTGAGAATTTATACAAAACCAAAAAATGATCAAAATAAGTCAATTTATTTTAATAATGTCAACAAAGTCATAATCCAAGCAGCATAATCTTATAGATCAAATTGATTCAATATATAACTTAGAAAATGAAGCCGTATTAATTTAAATATTAAAATCATAATTGTTATTAGGCCAACTGACAGACCATTATCTACGCATAAACGAAAACATCTTTCATGTCAATAAATTAAATTTCACAAATATTCATCAATTTTCATTTCTAACTTCCCCTAATTTTAAATAATTTAACGTTTTAACTTTTCTTAAATAGAAAAAAATAATGCACGGAGAACATTTGTAAAATTATTAAAAACAAATTGAGAGAGAAAGAAAGTTTTAATATCAATACACACATGCATTTCTTTTTTCTTTTTTTTTTTTTGGATCGGTACACATGCATTTCACTAATTTTAATAAAAGATCTTACAGAACAAATAATGACAACACAGCATACCACTTACCCAAAAAAAAAAAAAAAAACAATACAACATTTTTTTTGATAAGTATAATACAGCATACCTCTTCTCTGTTTGTGAAATTATTATGCCAATTATTGATCACAGGTGTCCGAAGATTGACGAGTTGGATTAACAAAAATTCAAAGGGGGTAATTATTCGGAGCACCAAAAATTTATAGATCCAAAACAGTTCCATCACTACTCAACTTGTAAACTGGGTTCCAAAAACTGCTTGTCCCCTCCGCTTCGCGTGCAAGGCACGTGCTTTTCCCCTCTGAATCCTAATACCACAGACTGAAGATCACATTCCTGTGTAAACTCCATACGTCCTCTCTCTCTCTCCCCCTCTCCACATATATATATATATATATATGTATATACATAGGCACACACACATATGCATTTTCAAATTCTGATATCTGAGTGGGTTTTATAATGGAGTTGTTAGTTCAGTGTGCTTCATGCTTTCTATACTCTCCTCCCAAGTTCAGCCCTTGGAAGAGTCACCATGTGAATTCAAATGGAATTCTTCGAAAGCAAAACCAGATGAGCGCTTTGAATTCGGGTTTGATAGAGAACGGTTCGATAAGTTTTGGGAGAATGAAGTCGTTGGTTGTGAATGCTAGCAATGGGGGGGCTGAAGTGGAGACGGCGGTGGTGGTGGACGAGCCGAAACTGCGGCGGTTTCAAGTGTTTGATGGTTCTCCGGCGCCGTTCGGAGCCACGGCTCGAGATGGTGGCGTGAATTTTGCGGTTTATTCGAGTAATGCTGTGTCTGCGACCCTTTGCTTGATGAGTTTTTCAGATTTGCAGGAGGTACGTTGATTGTTTTGACTTGAGTTTCTTGTTTGGCATTCACAATTGATTTATTGTTTTCGAGTATAGGAAATTTATATCTATTAATATGGGGTAATGATGTATAAATAATTGGCCATTAGGAACTGCTGTTTTATTCCACCTTTCATCTTGAAGCAGAGTAGCCATACCATTGATTTTGAACTTCCTTGTTGGGTTTTCTTATATAGAATTGTTATTACAAAGATTTCTACCTAACATGAAGATGATTCATGTATCTTGTGTTGAATCCTTGACCATCATAATGCAAGATACAAGGTAAAAGGGAGAGCGAAATATGGTGGACAAAAATGGAGATATGAACTGGATAGGCTTAATAATGTATTTTGTTGGATTTAGTTCGTCTACTTATTTTTGTTTAATAGCTGTGTTTGTGTTTCACACATGGAGCCAGATATTTAATTATTGATTTCTTCATCATTTCTCAAGGAGTGAATATGTTAGTAGTCATTTGTGGACAAAGCGGACGTTAAATTTGGGGTTGCACTTTATGGCTGATTTGTTATGTGATCAGAGAGATGATATTAGAATAGGATGTGGAATTGTAAGATTATTTGTTTAGATGTTTGGGGCCTTTGGGCTTTCAAATGTTGGGGATCGGAATAAACTCTGTCGTCGCAAATGTTATGCGTTATTCCTTATGTTAATATGGGCTAGATGCCGAACCCAAATGGACACGAAAGGATACTTGATGTGGTTTATGCTTAATTCTTTATTGGTCATGATAAGAATGGCGTTGCAATGATGATAAACACTATCTGATCTTTCCTTTTTTTTTTTCCCTTTTCACAAAGTGATGATGAAGATGAGGAGTGGTGTAGAGGTAGTCTACTACACTGAAATGTGATGTAAAGAACAATTGTTAATATGATTGTTGACATCAAGTATATTATCAATTTTGACTCCATGGTTGCTGTTTGTAAGCTCGGGTTGGCAGCAGAGCCATATTGTAGTCCACATAAAGTAGCATGGGTGGACGTGACTTAGCTTAAATTTTGTGATAGGCAATTGTACGTATTACATTGGCACTTGGAAGCTTAGTTGATGTCATCTAATGCACTGCGTCGTCCAAAGGAAAGTGTTCATTGTTTGGAATCCTATCTTATATCCATTCAAAGTTTTTTTCTAGTAGCTTTTGACTATCTTTTCCGGTATTTGAAGAGTTAAGGTTTTTGAAGAGGCTACCTTGTTTCTGGGGCCTTTAATAGATTACTTACTTATTAAAGACAAGCTTTGAGTATTTTTGCAACTTGCAAGGCTTGTATATATAAATGGACTATAGTATGGATCTATGAGTTTTATCTGGGTGAAATTATATCCTTGGATTTTCATGTGGTCTTTGTTTTTTTTGAATAAATAGTTAGGCAAGTTATTAAAATAGGCATCAAGGGGATGTTGTCCAAGTACAAAAATTGACACACACATAATCTAGGCTATAGATCCATGCTCTTAACCAATACCAAAATTAATATGATGCAGAAAAGTGTGGCTGAGCAGATTTCTCTGGATCCATTGACTAATAGAACCGGAGATGTTTGGCATGTATTTCTGAAGGGAGATTTTGAAGATATGCTATATTGCTACAAATTTGATGGAAAGTTTTCTCCTGAAGAAGGACACTACTATGATTACTCTCAGATGCTGTTGGATCCTTATGCAAAAGTTAGTGGCTTATATATTGTGTTTTCCTATAAAACATTTTTTTTTTCACTTTTTACATTATGGAAGGAGATGGTTATCCACTTGTATCCTGATTATATGATTTTATCAACTTTTATAACTTGTTTTTGTTTTTCAAGGGCAAGGGGTACTGATTTTTCTTGTCATTTAATCCAGGCAATTGTAAGTAGAGGGGAATTTGGTGTTTTGGGTCCCAAGGATGAATGTTGGCCCCAGATGGCCTGCATGGTTCCTTCTACCAATGATGAGGTACTTGATAAACAGTCTAAATTCCTTAATCTAATTCTTGTGAATTTGTATCTTCAATGCTCTTATGTTTTCTATCATGGGTCTCAAAATTAGATGTTTATGGGGTTGTTTTATGACTTCGACAGTTCTGCTATGTTGGAAAACTTTTGCCAATGTTTGTAATTCAAGTTGGGTTCTAATAATGCAACACTCCTACCTACATTTTTTTGACGTTTTTGTTAGATGTTATCCTATATCAGCTCGAAGTAAAAATTACTTGTCCCATATAAGAGATGGACTTCCCTCCCTTTAACACCAAGGTTTTAAGATTAAGATCCCTACTCTTATATGTTGTTGGACTTCTTTAACATGGTATCAGAGCAGGTTAGAGAATCCATTGTCGTCTGAAGTGCCTGTGGTCCTTGTTTCTTAGTATCAGACTTCTGTAGTTAGTCGGTTTCTAATTTAAGTCTTCGAAATATAGGCCGACCAATGCAGATCCTACCCATTCTTGTATCTCTCACTGTTTCAGTAAATTAAGGTAGCCACGAAGATCGCTAGTCTCAGGCAATCACCGTTGTCTGTGTCTCGTCGCTGGAAAGTCGTCCATGCGCTCTCACGCGCCTCTCAGTTGCTGGCGCGTGAGCCTACACGCCGTACTTCCGACAGCGCCTGAGAGCACATGAGTCCACGTTACAATCTGTGCTTCCTCCAGTGGAGTCGTCTCACTTTGACAAGCCTAGCCGTGGCATCTATTAGTTGGTTTGAGCTCATTTTGGGCTTGTTTTTCGAAAGACCGTTGTTGTTCTCCATTGTTTGGCATCTTTGTTGTCCTAGAGCAAGCTCAGTTCGTCTCACTACTACTCTTCGTCATTGGTTTCTTCACTGTTGACCTCATCTTCATCAATCATCATTGTCTTCATCCAGTGACCACAACAATTGTTGTTGGCTTTGGAGCCTTAATCAGCTCTCCGGATCACTATCCTTTAAAAAAAAAAAAAAAGTCAATGCAGTTTAAAGCTATTTGTCACACTCCGCCACGTTGGCGCCTACTTGGCACCGCGCAGTTGCCTGCATGGCCATGGCAAGATGAAATAGCCTTGGAATTCTCTAGAAGACACTAGGCTATGCTAGGCACA
>QLOD02000016.1:15484298-15509911 GCA_003260245.2 Sideroxylon spinosum | reverse complement strand
CTGACTTAGCACTTAAAGGGAGGCAAAGTGTCTAAGTGCCGCACGGGTTAAGGCAAGAGAACATTAGGCCCGTGACATATTGGTACCTTTGCCATACCCTCTATTACCAATAAGCATCCACAGACTATGACTCTTTCTGGAGAAGAGTATTCAAGGCTCTTACAGTATCAGACGGCTCATTAGGCCTCTCTTCTTTCTTCTTCCTCTGTTCAACAAGGTAATTTCATTCTATGTCTCTCCACTCATTCTTCTCATTCTTGGATTATAGACTTTGGTGCCTCCGCTCATATATGGGAAACATCTTCATTATTTTCTGGTATTCAATATTCTACCTCTCTTTACTTTAGCCAATGGGTCAATGACCTTAGTCGAAGGAGTTGGTAAAGTCAGTCATTCCCCTTCTCTTTCTCTAGCTTTAGTATTCTATGTTCCTTCTTTCTCTTTTAATCTTATGCCTGTTTGTCGACTTATTAAGCACCAAAATTGTTCAGTAACCTTCTTTCCTAATTCAGTTGTTATTCAGAATATGACAAGGGAATAGATTGGCAAAGGGCATGAAACTGGAGGAGTCTACTATCTTGATACTGAGGTACCTAGCGCTTGTCTTGCAATAGGTTCCCCTTTAGAAATTTATTGTCGTCTTGGCCATTTATTTTTGGATAGGCTAAAATGCATGGTTTCTAATTTGCATCATTTACAGTTTTTAAATTGTAAATCCTGCTAGTTGGGAAAGCATTATTGTTTGCCTTTTGCTTCCTGAGTCAATAAAAGATCATTAAGTCTATTTTCGTGAGTTCATTGAGAAGTTTGGGGTCCTAGTCGAGTTTCTTCAAAGTTGGAGTTTTTCGGTATTTTGTCGCATTTGTGGATGATTTTTCAAGAATGAAATGGCTTCATTTGATGAAAGATCGTTCGGAGCTGTTTTCTACTTTTCGAGTCTTCTCTACTAAAATTAAAACCTTGTTTAATATATCTGTGCGAATTCTTCATAGTGATAATGCAAAAGAATATTTTTCCAAACCTTTTGCCGATGGCTTCTTCTGGTATGCTTCTTCAATCTTCTTCTTCCTGTATTCTACAACAAGATGGGGTTGCTGAAAGAAAAAATTTGTACCTTATTGAAACAGCTCGATGTCTACTTTTTCAAGTGAATGCTCCCAAATTCTTTTGGAGTGATGCTAGTTTAACTGCATGTTATTTAATCAATCACATGCCATCTTTTGTTCTCAAAGAATTAACCCCTCATTTTGTGTTATTCCCCGTGGGGGGGCGATTGAGAGTAGGTTAAACCTAATATTCTTTGGGAATTGTGCTGAATATCAAGAAAATGGCAAGACCACCGGAATCCGGCAGATGAGTGAGAACCAGGACAATCTGGAACAAGAGAGAGAGAGACCTTTAGATGGTGATGGGTTGATGACTTGTTCTCCGATGATCTCTACCCTCTAAAGGAAGAGGGGTTATATATGTATGGAGAAGAATTAGGGCTTTTTATTCATTCAGCGAATGTCTAGCCCTGATTCAGTGTACCTAAGAAATAGTAAAAGCCACCTACTTAATGCTCTCTCTATAGATTGGTTGGATGAAGCCCAACGGTTCCTCTGGTTCTAGCCTCCAATACACTGAATCTCCGATAATCCCGCCCGTTATTAATTAATTTGTTAAAGGAATTTTCAGACCTTGTTCCAAGTCCAAGTGTATATTCCTGTGATGGAATTGTTGTACTTGTGTGGTAGTGTAACAACCTTGGGTTGTTTAACTGTAGCTCGGGTACCCACAGAAGCCCCCTGTGCGTGCACTATTGATGTGGCATACAGAATTACGTGCGCACATGATTTATTTATATATAGATATGTTTAATTATCAAATGCACGGTTATTGTTGGGACCTGTGCTCATATGGAGAGGAATCAAGTTTTAGGAAAGGGGCGGATGCGAAGCGGAGCGGAGCAACTACCCTCATCTCGGATCTGACAATGAGTGGGTTGAGCCGTAGGCCCAAAGGTTTCAGGGGGTGCGTTGCCCCCGCAATATGGTACGGTGTAATTAAGGATATTATGGAAATCAGACTGTGTAATCCTATTAGGGTTAGGAATAATCAACGGTCATAAATATTCCTTATAATCAAATATTTCCTAAAATATTTGTTCCAAAAGTTCGAAATATTTCCTTGGAGCGAAATATTTATTCAGAATATTTTCTGGAGGCGAAAAATTTATTCAAAATATTTCTTTGAGCAAGAATATTTACTTCAAATATTTCTTGAAATATTTGTTTCAAAATCCGAAATATTTTTCTTGGAGTGAAATATTTATTTCAAATATTTCCTGGAGGTGAAATATTTATTCAAAATATTTCTTAGAAGAAATATTTACTTCAAATATTTCTTGAAATATTCGTTTCAAAATCCGAAATATTTTCTTGGAGCGAAATATTTATTTCAAATATTTCTTTGCACGAAATCTTTATTGCAAATATTCTTTTGGGGCATAACATTTATTGGGATAATTGTTACAACGGTTTTTTTTTTTTTTTGTAACACCAAAGGCTTCAACTATAAATAGGTCTAGTGTAGGTCAAACTAATTACTTAAAACACCAAATGTCCTTGAGAGTTTGAGAGATTCCTTGAGAGTTTGAGAGATTCGATCCTTTGGAATCCAAAGAATTGCTGCAGAATTCTCGTGGGTATTGTTCAAGTTGCCGCAAGATTCTGGGGACCTTAGCTTAAATTACAGCACCATCCTTTGATTCTAGCTTTGTAATCAAACTACCGTGGCCTCCCCTTTTTTCTTTTGTTAAGAAAATACCTCATCAATTTACCGCGGGATTCTTGGAAAAAAAAACCTTACCAAGTTGCTGCGGGTAGTGAAATTCATCTCAAGTTGCCCGCGGGACTTCTCAGGTTGGCCGTGGGATCATTAAGGAACCGGAACAGGCACGGGGCATTTTGATATCTTATTCGGGTTGCCGCGCGACATTCATGAACTTTGTAAAGGCTGTCGTGTTAACCTGTTAGACTAGCAGGTGATTTTCGGAAGACCCATTTTCGGGAGACCTAAGAAACCACTGCGGGGTCCTTAGCATTTTTATACCACAGGTTGTCAGAAAGAATTAGTCGAGCTGTGGCAATCTTAAAATCTTCGCGTGGATTTTAGGGACTGGCACCCTCTTCAAGTGTGAGGGTTCCCGAAAATTTTCAACCAAGGCCATTGAGTCACCGCGGGATTTCTTCGGAAAATTTTCATCGCCTCGGGACATTCTTCAGGAGATCACGCTGCCGCGAAGTCTTGCAGGGGTTTGGTTTCTACGAGTAAGTTCATCCTCACTGCTCATCCTTAACGTGGTTCGTTTGGCGTCCTTAGTGTGGTTCGTTTGGTAAGTTTCCGCTGGTTCTCTCATCTTTGGGGATCCTCAACTTCCACCGCGGGGATTTCTGAGTGATCCAATCAGGGCACCAAAAGTCGATGCTTTGTTTGAACTGCGGAGACTTTCGAAAATTTGCTGCCAAGCCACCCGATCGCCGCGGGGCCTATTTTAGGTCATTGAGGAACTTTCGCTTGTCGCGGCAACATTCATTTTTTTAATTATTATTATTATTTTATTTTATTTTTTTTCGAGATTTCCTCTCCATTTCTTTTCTTCTAGTCACCATGGGTTCACAATAGTCTTGTAAATTGTGTATAGGTGGTCGCGGGACTTTTCAAAATTTTGTAAAGTCACTTCTCAATACCTCATACGAGTAACCGCGGGGAAACTTTAGTCGCATCAGGTAATCTTCGAAAATCCTAAGATAAACTACCGCGTGATCTATGGTGCTAAAAAAGAAAAAAAATTGTGAAATCCATTTGTGGCAGATTTGCATCTTTATCATGGCTTCTTCATTCCAAGATTTTTCTAGGATAAAGTTCAAGCGTGGAACTAATCAATTAGTTCCGACAGTTCCTGACGAAGATGAGTGGTTCCGCGCCCCATTTCTTCAAGGCGACAGATTCTGGGATCAGAAAATGTTGTTTCCTGTAGATGAAGGTTCTCGGGACCTCCTTGATGATCTAGAATCAGAACCCGAGAATGAAGTTCACATACCACCTTCATCTGTTCCACGTTTCAATGTCGAAAGAGGGGAATATCCCTATTCGTTTTGTCATTTCTTCAACTACATTGCTCCTTTTGACGGAATGGGACCTTGAACAGATTGGATTTTGTCTCAAGCTGCATTCAAGAGCATTTTGAGGAATGCATCGATATTTGAGGCTGTACAGAGTTCCTCAGAGTTGCACATTGCAAGGAATACACCAGCCATAGAATTTTTACTTTCTCGGTGGAGCGCGGTGACTCATACTTTTATGACTTCCTTCGGTGAGATCTCTCCAACTCTTGAGGATGTCACTGTTTTGATGGCCTTACCAACTTGGGGCGAAGAAAATGTGATTCTTAATACGGAGACTTCGGAGGAGCGAGCTATTATAGACGCCTTATTATCAGCCCATTGTGGTGACATATTCCGTGGGATGATGGCATAACCGCGTTTCCTTCGTGTAATGAAATTCCAATACCTTGGGTCGTTGATGCAGAGTCTGGATGAAAAGCCTTTGGAGAGCTTAACTCTCGAAGAGATAGACGGGTTATGTAATGGTGTAGATGCAGTCAAATCTTGTCATATAGAGGTTGGTTAGAAGTTGGCTTGTAACAGGCTCGTCGTTTGGTACAATCTTCTCACGTTAAGACCCGAATTAACCAAGCTTCAAGAGGATATTGATAAAACTGAGAAGTTGCTAGAAGAAATGAAGAGTGACCATGCTAGGCTGTCCAGTCATGCCAGAGCTTTGGAGGAACTAAATACCACTCCATGGACTCCTAATAGTAGCATACTTGAAAAATTGTTAAAGTAGATGTGTTCTTTCTGTTCGTGACTTTCTAAAGTAAGTTTCATAATGTATGAACGATGTTATTTTGAAGAAATGAACTTGTTTGATGTTATTTTGAGGAAATGAACTTGTTTTGATGAATGTTGGAACGTAAATGTGTAACAAAATGGGTTTTGAATGAAAACAGGTTAAGGTATGAAGACTTTTCTTCATAAGTGTTCTCCAAAACATTATTATATATATATAATATATATATATATATTGTGAAGTTATGAAATTCCCACAACAGGGATATGTTGAAGGAGAGCGTAATGACCTTTTAGTGAGAAAATTATTGGAGGACTCGAAATCGTAATTATTGGAGAGCTCCGAACCAAGCTCAAGGGTCTCTGAAAAAGGATGCCTTAGAGGTTCTTTGAAAATAAAATTCCCAGGGGGGAAAATATTTGGAGAACTCTGAACCGAGCATAAGGAGCCTTGGAAAAGGATGCCTTAGGGGTTCTTTGGAGATAAATTCCCACAGAGGGAAACATTTGGAGAAATCTTAACCGTAAGTTATTATCCTGAGCATGCATCTCCAGAGAATCAATAAATTGGACAACATGTTCTCTGGCATTCTCCCTTTTTCCATCAAATTTCACAAACTTGGGCACCGTATACCCACTCGGATATGGCAGTTCGGCGATCGTTATGGGATAAGGAGGATGTAGATCTAAATTAGACCCTACAGGAATGACACTATTTTCTTGCTGGACTAGATCCCTGACATGACACTTCAACTGGTCCAGTGTGAATAAGGGTTGTGGGTCTTGCATATCCTGGGATTGGGCAAGGGTGGTAGAAGTTGGATGAACTGGAGCACGGGGAATGGGGGGTGAAGTGGAAGTGGGATTGGGATTGGTAGGAGTTTGATGAGTAATCTGGCTTGGATTGACAGGAGTTTGATGAGGAGGTGGAGTTTGGCTTGGGGTGAAGTTTAAGGCCATGGGGTTTACTTCAGATAACATGGTCTGGGGGACACCCTGATGACGTCCTGGGTTTTGCGGAGTTATGGTGGGGTTCAGGTCTTCCGGTGTTGAAGATGGAATAGTAGAGGCTGAAGGATGGGACGTTGTCAGATTTTACTGGAGGGCTTTGAGGGCCTCTATCATTACTTCCTGTGTCTGTTGTATAGTAGACTGAGCTTGCTGGGAAGCCAGAACTTGCTCCGTAAGTATTCTCACTTGGTCTGCGATAGCGGTTACTTCTGAGGATGACTCTGTGTAGCGACCCGTTTCCATTATTGCCTTGATCACTTGCCATTACTGATATGTCAACACTCTTTCCCAGTGGAGTTAATTGTGGGGGGGGGGGAGGGGCGATTGAGAGTAGATTAAACCTAATATTCTCTTGGAATTGTGCTGAATATCAAGAAAATGGTGAGACCACCGGAGTCCGGCAGAGGAGTGAGAAATAGGGCAATCTGAAACAAGAGAGAGAGAGAGCTTTAGATGGTGATGGGTTGATGGCTTGTTTTCCTATGATCCCTACCCTCTAGAGGAAGAGGGGTTATGTATGTATGGAGAAGAATTAGGGCTTTTTATTCATTCAGCGAATGTCCAGCCCTGATTCAGTGTACCTAAGGAATAGTAAAAGCCACCTACTTAATGCTTTCTCTCTCTAGATTGGTTGGATGGAGCCCAACGGTCCCTCTGGTTCTAGCCTCCAATCCACTGAATCTCCGATAATCCCGCCTGTCATTAATTAATTTATTGAAGGAATTCTCAGACCTTGTTCCAAGTCCAAGTGTATATTCCTATGATGGAATTGTTGTACTTGTGTGGTAGTGTAACAACCTTGGGTTGTTTAACTGCAGCCCGGGTACCCACATGCCCTAACAAATCTTTGTTTTCTCTTCTACCTCGGACGTTTGGGTGCGTTTTATTTGTCCATCAACTTACAACTGAAATTGATAAATTGAATGCCCATGGTCATAAATGAATCTTTTTTGGGGTATTTTAGGTCACAAAAGGAGTACTGTTGTTATAGTGCCCATGGTCATAAATGCATCTTTTTGGGGTATTTTAGGTCACAAAATGGGGTAATGTTGTTATAGTCTTTCTCTTAACCGATTATTTGTTTGTGCAAATGTCACTTTTTTTAAAGTCTACTCCAATTTTCTTTCAGTCTCATCTTCAGTCTATCTTTGATGAGAGTATTCCTTTCCCTATTATTCCAGTTGAGTCTAGTCCAACTAGTCACCATACTCTTTTGAGTCCATCTAGTTGTTTGTCTTATCTTGATTTGTAGGTCTACACTTGGCGTTAGGAAGTGATTGCTCCATCTCCTCCTTCCAGTGTTCCCTCATATGCTTCTCCAATGCCTCCCATTCCTATAAGTGATTTAGATGTTCTTATTACTCTTCGGAAATGTATACGTTCTTGCAGTTCTCATCCTATTTCTCATTTTGTATCTTATGATGCATTGTCGGCCTCCTATCATTTATATATTACATCTTTACACTTTATTTCCATTCTTAAATCTATTTCTAAAGCACGTTCTCACCTTGGATGGCATTCTGCTATGTAAAATGAGATGTCTGCTCTTCGAGCTAATGATGCTTGAGAACTTGTTTCTCTTCTTCCTGATAAGTTTGTGGTTAGTTGTCATTGGGTAAATACTGTCAAGATTTATCCTGATGGTAATATAGACAGGTTAAAGGCGTGCTTAGTCGCAAAAGCGTATACTCAAGTTTATGGTTGGGACCTCTCTAAGACCTTTTCTCCTGTTGTTAAGCTCACCTTTGTTCGTCTTATTATCTCGCTAGCTGCAGTCTATCATTGGCCTCTTCACCAATTTGATGTGAAAAATACATTTTTGCATGGTGATCTTGCTGAGGAAGTATATATGGATCAATCTCCTGAGCTTTTTGCTTAGGAGGAGTCTGGATTGGTTTGCAAACTAAAGAAAGCTTTATATGGCCTGAAATAGTCTCTTCGGGCATGGGTTGGCTGATTCAGCCTTATTGTCACTGAATTTAGCTTGGTTAGCTGTGGAATTGATCATTCAGTCTTTTATCGTCATTCTTCTAAAGGACTGATTTGTCTTCTTGTATACGTAGATGACATTGTTATCACAGGTGATGATTTTCAAGGTATTACTGATTTGAAGATGTTTCTTCAGAGTAAGTTTAGTACTAAGGATTTGGGACTATTGAAATACTTGCTGGGAAATGAAATTGCCAGGTCATGTATGAGTATTTCTCTCTCTCAAATTGATTTGTTGATTGAGACAGGTATGTTAGATTCTAAACCTGTGGATACTCTAACGAACCCAAATACCAAGTTAGTTGTTGATCAGGGAGAGTTGTTGCATGATCCTACTCAGTATCGGTGGTTGGTTGGGAAGCTAAACTAATTAACAGTCACCAGACCTGATATATCATTTGCCACGAGTGTAATAGTTAGTTCTTAGAATCACCTCGTAGTAGTCATTGGGATGCTGTTGTCTGGATTTTGAGATATCTGAAAGGTGCACTAGGTAAAGGCTCATTGTATAAAGATAATGGACATAATTTAGTTCATGGATACACCGATGCAGACTAGGCTGGGTCACTATTGGATAGACGATCTACGACTGGGTATTGTATCTTTGTTGGAAGAAATTTGGTATTTTGGAAGGGTAAATAGAAAACTATAGTAGCACGGTCAAGTGTCAAGAGTATAGAACCATGGCACACGCATCATGTGAGTTGATCTAGATTCATAACATATTAAAAAGAGTTGGGAGTTTGTCATCCACAGCCATGGAATTACTATGTGATAATCAATCTGCGATTTATATTGCCTCTAATCCTATATTCCATAAGAGGACTTAACATATTGAGGTCGACTGTCATTTTATTGGAGAAAAGATCCTACAGAATGTGATAAAAAATAGTCATGTGAAGTTTGAAAATCAACTTGCTAACTTGTCTACCAAAGCTCTTAAGGGATCTAAAGTAAGGTTCATTTGTAACAAGTTTGGAACATGTCATATATGTTTCAGCTTGGGAGGGAGTGTTAATGTATGTGCATGTACCTAGTGTATTTAGTGTTGATATGCATATGTAGCTAGTTTAGGTTCCTTGTACAGTATTTATTATATGTACATATTGTATGATTATAAATACCTATTATATGTATATATTGTGTTAAACTCTTCAATAAACTATTCTTAAGTTTACATTCAAGTCTACAGTTTCCTTCTTCATTGTTGGGATCTAGTTTCTTCTCCATTCTTCATAGTGAATGTCAGAGTAATTTTATTATTGTCACCAGAATAATGCATCCCTTGTTCTCATTTAGATAACTGGAATTTGCATTCTTTGCTCTCCCCTTGTTTCAAACTCTATGTCAAGATGGTCTAACAAACCAATCACTCTATGACAGTCGGCCAGAACCCTTGGCTTCCTTAAGGATGTTGGGAGTTCGACTTCAAGGTCTAGCAAACCTTGGAGGTTCCCACACAAGGTGTAAGCCTTGGACTTAACCGGTTCGCGTGGTTTGTGGGTGTTAATGGGACCCTTGATTTACTCATTCGCTAGAGGTTTATTGATGGCTGTAATAAATTGGTAGGGTTTCGGGTTACTTAAAAAAAAAAATAAAAAATAAAAAAAATGGCCTGACAAAAGAGTGGAACCCTTTATTTCAGTACGCCTTCTCTTTCATCAGGAGGAATTGACTTCAGAAACTCTTGTTTGGAACTTGCTGTAACATGCATGCCTGCCTTTGAACGGAAGATTGTTCTCTGATTTGAAATGAAAGAACACTCAAACTGGATTTCTTGTTAGTGACTTTAATACTGTCATTCTAGGCTGTGTGCTACCTATTGATCATGAACTTTGCCTGGTTGATACAAGTCTTTGGTGTCTAAACCTATCTTCCCTTCATTGGGTTTGGTTTATTTGGTTAAATTGGATGTGGTTATCTTGCTTTTATTTGTGTCTATGCTCTTTTTTCTTTTGCGTAAGTTCTGTATATATGAATATCATTTTACACCTATTCCGTGCTTGAATTGTACTTCTATTGTTAGTTATCAATGAAAGTTTCTTGTTCATACCCAGTCGACAGAAGTGGGGGTTGAATTGGGTTTCCTAAAGACTAATTCAAATAATGGAGTAGTGGATGATCATGACAATCTAATATAAATGCACAACAATATATCAACCACAAAGTAGTTAAAGAGAGAAATCAAATTCAGAGATTTTTATGGTAAATCGCTTCAACATGAACCTGAATCCACTTCCCAAGGCTTGCTTGATCCTCTATCTTCTTAAAAGTTTAGTACAAGACATTAGCTCCCCAAGTGATAGTAATCTTTACAACCAGATATGAACTGATTACATACCTTTTGGATGTATAATTTGGTGTTCTCGTCAGTTGTGCACTTTTTATGTTTCATATCATTATTTATAATTCTTGTTATACATTCATCTGATACTCCATTTTTCTTCTCAGTTTGACTGGGAAGGAGATCAACCCTTAAAATTTGCACAAAGAGATCTTGTAATATATGAAATGCACGTTCGTGGGTTTACAAGGCATGATTCAAGCAGGACACAATTTCCTGGTACTTACCTTGGTGTAGTGGAGAAACTTAATCATTTGAAGGTGAATATTAAACTTGTTTGAAGATTACTTTTGAGGCTTTTTGAGGAAGTATTATTTTTTCTTTTTTGAAAAGAGAAAAATAGTAGTGGAAGTTGTTTAGAAACATTAATATGTAAGAAATCTCACTTTGGACCTATTTGTCTGGCTTTCATGTAACTATTTAGTGATACTATTCGAGGATAATTGATGAGGACATTAGAGTTTAGATTTTTTTTCTTTACTATCATTTTATTTATTTATTATTATTTTTTCTACTAATTTGATTGGCGTTGTCAAATCCATATAGCTGACCCCACCTAGTGGAAAAAAACTTGGTTGGTTTGGTTTATTATTATTTTTTATTAATTTAGGGAGTTTATTCATAATAGACTTTTTGATATTGTAAACCTTGGTTTGATATTATCTTCAAGGATTGTTACTGTAACAGTACCAGCTTCAAGAGCTCGAACATATACAAAAAGCAAGAAGAGAAAAATGTTTAGAAGAGGAATACATTGGAAAGGGGGGTGATACAGGGGAAGAACAAAGATGTAAATGAAGTTGCAGAATATAGGAATCATATGTGCAAAAGCCCCAAGCTATTTGTATTGGAAACCCTCTTTAACCCAGAGCAGGAGCTGGACTAGGAGGAAACCAGTGAGGTGATGAATGAAATTCCTTTAGGTAAGGAAGCATGACCAAGAGATGGGAATTACTCTTCATGCAATTACAGGTACTCCCCAACCCCAAAAAAACTCTTAGATTGTTTGGAGTAATCAATGGGAGAAGATGGGTTATACTTATTGATTCAGGTAGCACCCATAATTTCATGGATCTCAAGGTGGCCAAAATAAACACTTCAAAGATGAAAATGGACATTCTTTAGCAGTTAAAGTAGCAAATAGAGAAAAGGTGGAGAGTGTGGGTGGGATCCAGCCTTGGAGTACCAGTTAAAATTTAGGGTCATCGTTTGTTTACTGATTCTGTGTTGTTACCATTGGTGGAATGTGATGTGGTATTAGGTGTACATTGGATAAGAGCTTTAGGGGCAATCTGTTTTGACTTTGAAAAGTTAACTCTGGGGTTTAAATATGTAAGGGGGCCAATTTGTTTGAAAGGATTGGGGAGGAAGACAACTATGGTTGAATAGTTTAAGTATAACAAGTTAAAGGCTAGCCCACTTAAGGGGCTGCTTTTGTAGATTATTAATCCACATGAATTAGAAGAGACTGGAAGCAATAATTCACCTGTTAATGAGAAGTTGACTAAGCTGTTGGTGGAATACTCAGATGTATTTCACGAACCCAAGGGTCTACCACCATCATGAGCATAGTATTACTGTTCAACAGGAAACCAATCCTACATCAGTTAGATCCCATAGGTACCCACATTATCATAAAGAAGAGATAGGGAAGATTATCCAAGATTTATTGAGTGCTGGGTTAATAAAACCAAGGCAATCCCCATTTTCTTCACCGTTTGTACGAGTGAGAAAGGCTGATGGTACCTAGAGGATGTGCGTGAAGTACAGGGCTCGAAACCAGGTCACCATTAAGGATAATTATCCTATTCCAATGGTGGACGAGTTATTAGATGAATTACATGGGGTCACTATGTTCTCCAAACTAGATTTGATGCCTGGTTATCATCAAATCAGAATGGTTGAGGAGGACAGGGAGAAAACTGCATTCAAAACTCATGTTGGGCACTATGAATTTCTAGTCATGCCCTTTGGGTTGACTACTGCTCCAGCCATCTTCTAGAGTTAGATGAATGAGGTGTTAGACCTTATTTGAGAAAGTTCATATTAATATTTTTTGATGATATACTATATACAGTAAGACTGAGGAGGAGCAATGGGCATATCTAGACCTTACCTTGAAATGTTGAGGAGGAATAAAATGTATCTAAAGAAACAAAATGCAGATTTGCCTATTTGGAGGTAGATTATTTGGGACACGTCATCACTAAATATAGGGTTAAGGTTGATTCTTAAAAAATCCAAGCTTTGGTGGAGTAAAGAAAACAAAAGGTAAACTTAAGATCACGTGGATTGAAATTATGAGAAAAGACCTGATTTCGTATAGCCTCTCAAAAAATATGTGATGACAAAAATGAATGGATGAATATGATTCATGTAGCCAATAAGGCTTTGTTTCAATCTGCTAGGAAATGGAAAATCTTTCATTTTGATGGAAAAGAAACAATATTAGTTTCATGGCTTGAATAAATACTTCACGTACTTCTTGAGTTAGATGTATGATAGTTATCAGAGTCATTATTATTTTTTTTTGGTTAATTATAGTCATCATTACTTTCATCTTATACTTTTTTCTTATTGGTTTGATACATTTAAGTTCATCTTGTCTTATCTTTGAATGATCTAACCAAAAATTATTTTATAAGTGTGGCTTTGCTAGAGAATTTATTCTATATTTGCAAGAACCTCTTTTTTATTTTTTATTTATTATTATTATTTTTTTTTTTTGGTAACGAGGAGAAATTTTCCTTTAGGCCCTTCGAGCTTAATGAGGATAGCAAACTCCTTAGGTTGCCAGTATGCGCTTCCACACACTGACACCCAACTCAATTACGAACACCCTTCCAATTTAATTATGTAGCTCGTGGGGGCAAGTCCAAGAAAATGGCTCTCCTTGAAGTCGAACTTGAGACTTTGCCTAAGAAATCTCAAACTCTGGCCAAGTGACCTACGTTCCTTGATTATTTTTGCAGGAACTTGGTGTCAACTGTATAGAGTTAATGCCATGTCATGAGTTCAATGAATTGGAGTACTACAGCTACAACTCCGTCTTGGGTGACCATAAGTAAGTTTATTTAAAATGCCAAGCTTCTTTTTTTTTTTTTTTTTTGTTTTTATTTTTATATTCGTTAGGGAATGTTATTGTTATAGATATTATAAGCAGGTGGAAATGGTAAAGTACATGCATAGTTTTTGATACCATCTTTTGAGAATGAGAATTCCAACTACCACAGCCTAGTAGTGTATTACCCCAGCCACCACAGGCAGAAGGAAGGAAAAGGTGGTTTTGGGCAGTTAGGTATTTCTTCCATTCTTTTCCAATATGTATTGATTGGATTTTTTTAGGCCTAGAAGGAGAAGGAAGTCTGAAATGCCAATTGGCGTCTATTATTGAATTCACGCTACCGGAGGGGAAGGGAGTTCAGAAAAAACATTGTATGGGAAGCTAGTTATTGGTTTTGAATTCCTGGGATTCTGTTTGCATAGATCTCTACTTGTTATATCACCGGAGTTTTAGGAAAATGTGTTTGTTTGAAATTGCCAAGTTGTTTTTGTTTTATTGAAATATATAGTTTTAGAATTTTGTTCATCTTTTTTAGTTGGTTTATTTGTTAATCTACAACTTTCTGGTTTGCTTTTGTTGGAAGTTTAAAATACATCTCCATGGTGTTTAGTTTCTGCACTTGAATCAATATCTTAGATAGATTGCAAGCTCGGACTAGGATTCCCTATTTTGTTTTCTTCCATTTCTCTGGTTGTTTCTCTGTTTTTTGGGATAAATTCTTTATATTTATTTATGGGATAAGGAACAGAATTTTATTGAAGAAAAGCCAAAGTAGTTAGAATAGGAATATGAAAAAGTGGAAACCAATCCACTTCGAAGAAAAGATGGAAAATTCAAGGAAGAAAAGTAATACAAAAATGTCAAGAAACTAAGCTCCACAAACCGTCTCTCCAATTAGTAATGATGAAGAACAATGGAATTCCTTTAAACTCTTTAGTGATTGATGCCCAAAGGGAAGCCAAGTGGGTAATTCTTTCCCAAATTCCAGTATCCTCTTCAAGTCTTTGCTGGAAGATTCATGCATCCCTTTTGATGCGGAAGCCAGAAAAAAAAAATATATGAAATAATTATTATTAGGATTTTATTTTTATTAATGTTAGATTTTATATCAGGATTTTACTTTATTTTATTAAAGATTTATTTTATTGTAGGGAAGATTTTATTCAAATTTATTTTAAGTAGGAATTGTTGCAATATTTGATTTTGCTTTATTTTTAGTAATTTTGAGAATGTATTAGCCTATTTAAAGGCTTTAGATGATTAGGGTTAAAGATATTGATGAATATGAAAAATTTAGTTATTGAAGGCCCCGTGGCCTGTTCTTCCTCCTCCTCTTCTTCTTTCTTCCCTATCTCTTAAACTTCTTCTTTCTCTATTTCTATCTCTTTGCTTTATTCTCTTTCCTGCTACATCAACTTTAGTATCAAAGCAAAATCTTGATCACTAAACCTTCCTTAAATCAGAATTTTATTTATTGTCAAGAGTTTTAAACCCTAGCTGTCATCATAGTCCAAAACCTTACCCGTTATTGTAATCCAAAAAAAAAAAAAAAAAAAAAACCTAACCCTTTACGTAACGTTAACAACAATTAGCAGATCCACTTTTGTGAATCTAGGGTGATATCCAACTTCGGCAAACATCACCACTAGCATTCCCTCCGTTCAATGAAGTTTCGAAGACCTAATCAGTGCCCCAACGACCTCCAACGAAGTTCTGACGACATTCCAGCAAAGGTCCAGAACACTCTAGGATACTCCAGAATATTTTTCCGAACCCCTTTCAACCCACTTTTTTGCAGACTTGAAGTTGTCAGTACATTGTCGGCTACTCATTCGAACGATAACCAGATGCAAACCCAAATAGCAGCCCTCACTGAAGCTATTCAAAGACTGAACGCGATGTTAGACACATGGGAGGAACGCTATTGGTCGAGCAACCCTATTCACATCTGTTCTAACCAAATATCGAATTCAAAGTTGCATACAACTTCAACTCCTTTATTTGGTGCCTTTACTGATATTCCAAAAGTCATTGACGAACCAAACAGAGAATCTAATGACAATCATTTTGAAGTGAAGAGAGAGCCTAATGATGATCAAATTGAAGAGTTGATTTATGAGCCTAATCCTGACGACTTTTATTTTTCAGATGATGAGGATGATGACCAAATCATGGGCAAGCCACTTGATGAAATTGTTGCTACTACTGAAGTCGTTTTTCTTGATGAGGCACAGATTTCCGGTGTTGTTATTGAGATCCCTGTTGGTACTATCGGGTTGAAAGATATGCCCAAAACTTTTGATGCTTCTGTGGATTTTGTCTTTCATACACTTAAACCTCTCCTACAAGTTGGTCCACTTTTTGTCTTTTTCCAACACTTACAAGTTCAGTTTTCGGAATCGCGGTATTTCTATCTTTGGCGACTTGGTGGAGATACTAGATTTCTACCACCCCTGATGTGCGCCTATGAATGTTGGAAACGGCTTGAACATCCGCTTTATTCGTCGTCTGGTGATTGAAGGAATATACAAATTTTCAACTCGACAAAGTCGAGTTTTTCTAAGGGGTGGAGAATGATGCGGAAGCCAGAAAAAAAAAATATATGAAATAATTACTATTAGGATTTTACTTTTATTAATATTAGATTTTATATCAGAATTTTACTTTATTTTATTAAACATTTATTTTATTTTAGGGAAAATTTTATTCAAATTTATTTTAAGCAGGATTTGTTGCAATATTTGATTTTGTTTTATTTTTAGTAATTTTGAGAATGTATTAGCCTATTTAAAGGCTTTAGATGGTTAGGGTTAAACATATTGATGAATATGAAAAATTGAGTTATTGAAGGCTCCGTGGCCTGTTCTCCCTCCCTCTCTTCTTCTTTCTTCCCTATGTCTTAAAATTCTTCTCTCTCTATTTTTATCTCTTTACTTTATTCTCTTTCCTGCTACATCACCTTTCCAACCAAAACATCCAAAAAAGGACAAAAAGTGCACACCTCCATAAATTATCTCTTATTCTTCCCAAAGCCCCAAAAATCAATTACTAACATATCAACACAAGAACGGGGATAAACCCAACGAATATCATATTCAAGTGCCCCACGCATCTTAGTCTTGAGAGGTGTTGACTAAGATCGGACTGTTTAGTGCCACTTAAAATTTCTCCACCTAGGTATTACTAGGAATGGGAATGGAATATGGAACCTTTGGTGTATGTGAATTTTATAGAAGAGAGATTACTTCTTTATTTTAATCTCACACAAATTCCCAAAATAGACACACGAAAGTGGTAATGGATCAGCATTTTCCATTAATTGAATTCAAATTTGCTTCTAGCTTCCATACTTTTGTTTACCAACCAGGGGAAAAAAAAAAAAAAAAAAAATGAAGAAGAAGAAGAAAAGACAAAAAGGTTCCATATGTTTCTTAAAATTCTAAATTGCTCTTCTTTCAAGTTCATCAGATGACATGCACGGATGGATGGACCTAATCCATTAGGAATATGAAACCAAAGATTGGGTATGTGAAAAGGATACCTTTGGCCAGCCTAATTGACAGAATAGATGGCAAACTAGTGAATAAAGGAAGGAGATGGCATAGAATGTTGTGACAACTAACAAGGCTTTGTCTAATGTGATAGTTAATGCGGCTATGAATTTTCAATTTTCAAGGGAATATAGTACTCATTAAACTTAATTTATTTTCTTGGCCCACATATGGAAATAGTTTAGTGCGGTTAATGATCAATTATATAGGGCTTTACAGTTCTGGGGAAGCCTGTTTGTTGCTAAGAAATGTCAATAGGGTGAATACGCAAACGTTCTTGTTGAATTTCTAATCAAATTGATCACAAGCCTTGGAATTGGCAAGGATGATTATTTATTTCTTTTACTCATTATATGAGATCTCTATGTTCACGGTCTCTATCTATCTGTCTGTCTATCTATCTATCTGTTTGTTTTTTTTTTTTTTTTGGGTAAGTAGTTCTTGATATCTTTAATTATTTTTTGTAATGGTTACTTTGATGTTTACAACTTGTTATTGAAGAGTCATCCATTGCTCAAGTATGCACCATGTTGGTTTAAGTGAAGACTGATGAACCATATGCAAAACACAAATACATGCACTACAATTTTATGGATTTTTTTTTTGGTTTTCTTCTAAATTTCTGAGAACATTTTAGGGTATAGATTTATAAGCAAATACATAACTTAGCAATTGAGATGGAATGAGAATAGGACTTTTGGGAAGTTCAAAATCTGAGTTGGAGGTTTCCAAAGTTATTCGACACATAGCATTGTGAATAATACTATCGTAAAATTTTGCAGGATCAAAATGCGAATGGGTTTGAAAAAGGTTCATTGTCAAATAAGAAAAAGAAGATTAACAACTTATGGACATGATAAAAACTTGGAAAGAACATATTGGTACTGCATAGTCATATTTACCTTTTATGAACATAATTTATATTCCAGGGTGAACTTTTGGGGATATTCGACAGTCAATTATTTTTCACCAATGATAAGATATTCATTTGCCTGCAATCGTGGTTGTGGTCGTGGTGCAATAGATGAATTCAAGCTCCTCGTTAAAGAAGCACATAAACGAGGAATTGAGGTGATGGCTTGTGTCAACATGCTATTGGATTTCTGCTTACCATTTGGTGAGATTTACCTCCAATCTTATATTTGACAGGTGATTGTGGATGTTGTTTTTAATCACACTGCTGAGGGGAATGAGAAAGGTCCCACCTTGTCATTTAGAGGTGTTGATAACAGTGTCTTTTATATGCTTGCGCCTAAGGTATTGCCACAAAAATTGTTTCTATTTCTGGATTTAATGTTTTTTTGATGAATCTGCAGGATTCTGATTTTTTAAAATTTCAAATATATGTTGTTTTCACAGAGTGCCTCATTCATGAACTTTTCATGTTTCCGTTTCCTGAAAATTCCTTTACATTCTTGATAAGTGGCTGACGTTTAGCAAGGGGGCTCTATGCTTCTCTGCTTCCTAGTGTCTTGACCTTTCAGTAGTTAGCGTGACTAGTGAAATGGAAACCACAACCTTATTTCATATAAATGAAGCAAATATGTGTTGTTTGTCTGACATTTCTTATAAGTTAAAGCTTTGTGTTGACAGGTTTATTATTTGGATAAGTGGTAGAAGTTTAAGAAGGGAGAATCTTTTATCTTCAGGATAACATCTAACCTTTCAGCATTTAGTTTGATTAATAAAAGGAAAAAATGTTGTCTTCTGTACTACAAAATGAAGTTGCTTCCTGTTCAGTTATGTTTTGATTCTTTTGGATAAGGAATAAAAAGTTTCTTCTTGGTAGGTTGTTTCCTTCAGCAAGGAAAATGAAATATTTTGGAAATGTTTGGAAAGGTTTTGAAAACAACACCGGAATATGAAACTTCAAGAATTGTTTAAATTTATTTAAATGTGCCTTCTCCTAATCATAAGTTGACTAAGCAACTCCTATTTGGTGTGTTCTATGTGTTTCTGTAGACACATTAGAATTATGTTCTGTTTTGTTTAGAATTATATTCTGTTTTGTTTTAGTCTTTTTTAGTAAAAGGAAACTTCTGACTGTTTCATGAAAAAGGTACAATATTTTGTTCTTTGTTTGAAGCTTGAATAAAAATGTCTTGAACAAGATAAGTAGGAAGCAACTGATTTGTAATTTCAGGTTTATTAATGCTCATTAATGCAAATGACATGAGCACTGCTCTTTAGTCAAATTGGAATGGCAGTAAAACTTGGTGGATTTTCCCAATGCTATCAATCTTAATCCTTTTCCTGGCAGAAAAGCAGCATGACTTGACTCTCAATTTGTATGGGTTACAGTTTATGCCATCACAGCTGATTTCGTTTCTGATTTGACCTTGTTTTTCTATCCTATGTGGAAATGAGGACTGGTTATTATTTATTTCTGCCACAGATTTCAGTACACATGCTTCCCAAATTCTTTCATTGGGATTGATATGAGAAACACTTTTACTTACTAATAATAAAAAAGAAAAAAAAGATAAAGCATCAGATTAGCCTACTACCAGCACGTTGGATTCAAATGGATGAATACAAATGTTGTCATGTAATGTTGCTTTAGGGTTGGCTGGATTACATAGGGTACGTTTTTAATTCATCTAGTTAGTCCAATCAATGTTTTTAGTCAATATTACTTTGTAGAAATATTCTTGATTAGAACTAAGAATTTTTCTTTAATGATCCCTCAAAAATTAGCTATTGAGAATTAACTCTTACTTTATGTCTTTTCAGGGTGAGTTCTACAATTATTCAGGTTGTGGAAACACCTTCAATTGCAATCACCCTGTTGTACGTCAATTTATATTGGATTGTTTGAGGTACATTTGGCATTGATATTAACTGAGCCTATTATTTTTATCATTTGTTATTTCCATAGTTTGAGTACTAGTCTAGCCTATCTGGGGAAAAATATCTGTTGGTTCTTACTTATATGTGAATTCTTTGTTGGGAATATTGAAAAGTTAGTTCTTTTCTGTTGATTTCTTATCCCAATCTGGTAAGTTAGTGAGGAGTTAATTGATATAGTCACTAACATCAAAATTTGGAAGCCTACAAGTAATTGAAAGTTCATCCTTTGATGGGTTTAGATTTTAATAAGAGCAATGAGACGCAACAATATCTACTTAGAAATCTCAACCCTCAAGGTGTCATCGAGTAATGCAGTCTTCTTGAAAGTATGACCTTTTTTATTTCATTTTTTTCCGGATTTGGAGGAATAAGCTGTCTCTTTCAAGGTGGTTGTCAAGTTTTATATGGAGTAAGTCTCTTTCAAGGTGGTTGTCAAGTTTTATATGGAGTAACTCTGTCAAGTCTACAGATCGACCAGTCTGTGCTTTGCATAATTTCTCTTCCCCACAGCTACCGTTGTTGTATGATTCAACCTCAAGATATCAGTTACAATATTTCATTACAATTTTCATCAGCATTCATCTTTCTCTCAATTTGATGTTTGCGTTAATAATCTTTTACTGCCCTTCTAACATAATATCTATCATGAGCATACATGTTACTGAGCTGACCTTAGATCGCTTGCAAGCCTTTCTTATCCGAGTTTATGCATATGGCCCAAAGCTGAAGCAGAGTATGGTCTGTAAAACTTGAAAAACAAAACCTTAGCTTATTTTTTCCTATGCTGCTCTTTTATTGTTTCCTTGAGCTTTGTAAAGCTTTAAAATCTAAAACTTTAACTTGGCTTATTTTTACCTATGCTGCTCTTTTGTTGTTTCTTTATGCCTTTTAGGTTTGTGCATCTCCATCATCTGCATGGGCTTTGTCTCTTATTCTCTATAAATATTTATTCATCAAGCCCGGACAAAGGAGGAGGGTTGTGCGTTAGGTAACCAATAACCAGCACAATACTCAATCAGATTTACTTGTGAATTTGAGACCTAATAAAATTTCATGGGGGCGTCCGCTGCTTAGCGACGCACTGTATGATTCGAGTATAGTGATAAATGAGTAAGGACCGCTGCATTGGCTCCTAAGTGCAATGTTAAATAGGCAAGGGTCCTCACACTTTGTTGGACAAGTGAGTGGGTAAAGCTAGTCCAAAATAGAAAGCTGATATTAGGTATTTGGAATATTGGGAGCCTAACTAGAAAACTTATTGAAGTGGTGGATACAGTGGAGAGGAGACGTATCACAATTGCTTGCTTGCAAGAGACAAGGTGGGTGAGACAGAAAACTAAAGAGATTGAGATGACTGGATATAAGTTATGGTATACGAGACTTAATAGATCGAGAAATAAGATCTATATAGTGACAAGTAAGGACCTAAAGGAAGATATAGTTAATGTAAAACGCTATGGAGATAGAATTATTGCAATTAAGTTAATGTTATGAGACGACATAGTAAACGTAATTAGTGCTTATGCCATCCAGGTGGGCTTAGGAGATGGATAAAAGGAGAAGTTTTGGGGAGACTTGGAAGGAGTGCTACTAGAGATACCCCAAGGATAGATGGTTTTCATAGGATGAGATTTGAACGATCACGTGGGATGCGACGTAAATGGATACATAGGAGTACATGGGGGATATGGATACAGTAATAGAAGTGAAGAAAGGAAGGATAATTTGGAGTTTGCAGTGGCTTATGATCTCATGGTGATAAACACCTTTTTTAGGAAGAGAGAGACATTTGATGATTTATAAAAGTGGCTCCTCAAGGACACAGATTGACTTCTTCTTAACTAGGAAAAGAGACTGCTTACCTTGTAAAGATTGTAAGGTTTATACCGGGAAGAACTTGAATTCCTAACATAGGTTATTGATCATAGATGTGCAACTCCAAAAATGGATTAGAAAAAAGTTGTATAGATGCTCAAGGACTAAATGGTGGAATTTGAAAGGTAATAAGCAATTAGCATTAAGGGAAAGAGTACTAAAAGAAGCCGTTTGGGGGTAAATGAGAGTGTAAATAATATATGGG
Organism: Sideroxylon spinosum; assembly: GCA_003260245.2. NCBI lineage: Eukaryota > Viridiplantae > Streptophyta > Magnoliopsida > Ericales > Sapotaceae > Sideroxylon > Sideroxylon spinosum. The sequence goes on along the minus strand of QLOD02000016.1, from coordinate 15,488,130 downwards.
ATAAGATAGAAAAGTGTACAAATAGGGTAGGGAAAGAAGTCTTAAAAGAATCCTAAGGGGGTGCCCCAGCACAGGAAGAGGTATGGTGGTAAAGTGAGGCTGTCCAAGGTAAGTTAAGAGTTAAAAGAGAGCATTTTAAATCTTGACAAAAGGATTTAAATGGAGCGAACTTGGAGAGGTATAAAGAAGCAAAAAGGGAAACCAAAAAGGCAATTAGTGAGGCCAAGGCTAAGGTATTTGAGGAGCTAAAAAGGCGACTCGACACTAAGGAAAGCGAAAGAGAGATATTCAAGCTTGCTAAAGCTAGAGATAGGCGGATCAAAAACTTAAACTAAGTTAAATGCATTAAAGATGAGGATGAAAAGGTGTTAGTAAAAGAAGAGGAGATAAAGGAGCATTGGAAGAGCTACTTCTATAAGCTATTTAACAAAAGCAGTTGTAGTGACATACAACTGGGGCCGTTAACCACTTCTAGGGAAGAATTGGATCATATGTTCTATAAAAGAATCAGTAGGGAGGAAGTAAAAGAAGTATCTAAGGAGTTTTACCGCGAGATTAAATTGATGAGACACACGATGAAATTATGGGAGAGAGTTATTAAGAGAAGACTGAGAAGGACAACAAATTAAATGTTTCAAAGAATTAATTTGGTTTCATACCTGGGAGATCAACTATAGAGGCTATCTTTCTCCTGCGGATGGTAATGGAACAGTATAGAGAAGGTAAAAAAGATTTACACATGGTGGTCATTGATTTGGAGAAGGCCTGTGACTGGGTTCCTAGGGAGATTCCATGCAAAGTATTGGAAAAGAAAGGAGTGTATGTCGCATGTATTGAGACGATAAAGGACATACATGATAGAGCCGTGATATCTATATGGATGATTAGCGGAGAGATTAAGGAATTTCCTATCATGGTTGGTCTACATCAAGGCTTAGCATTAAGCCCATACTTGTTTGTCCTAGTTATGGATGAGATTACAAGATATATTCAGGATGAGGTGCCATGATGTATGCTATTGGCAGATGACATTGTTTTAGTAGATGAGACGAGAGGACTGAATGCAAAGTTAGAATTGTAGCGGGAAATGTTAAAGACAAAAGGTTTAGGCTAAGTCGATGCAACACGGAATATATGGAATGCAAGTTTAGTCAAAGTAGAACAATTGGTAACATAGAAGTAAGTTTAGGTACAAAAAAGATTGTAAAAAAAGAAAACTCTAGGTACCTTAGATCTATGGTTTAACAAGATGGAGGGATTGATACTGATGTAAGTCATAGGATTCAGGTAGGGTGGACCAAATGGAAGAGTGCTTCGAGGGTCTTGTGTGATCGGAAAGTCTCCCTCAAGGTGAAAGGAAGGTATTATAAGGTGGCCGTAAAACCAGCGTTATTATATGGATCAGAGTGTTGGGTAGCTAAAGCATAATGATGTTCAGAAGATGACAGTTGCGGAGATGCAAATGCTAAAAAAGATGTGCGGGATCACAAGGAGAGATATGATTAGGAACGAGGAGATTAGAGGTAAAGTAGGAATAGCATCGATTGAAGATAAAATGAGAGATAATTGTTTAAGACGGTTCAGCCATTTTAGAAGGCGTCCAATGGAGGTACTTGTCAAAAGATGTAAAAGTATGGAGATTGCCAGGAGTAGGAGAGGGAGAGGGAGAGGGAGAGGGAGACCTAAGAGAAGTTGAAAAGAAACTATTATAATGACCTTGCCTACATAGATCTAACGGAGGACATGACTTTAAACAGATTTGATTGGTATCGTCAAATCCATATAGCCGACCTCACCTGGTGGGAAAAGGCTTGGTTTGGTTTGGTTTGGTTTTATTCATCAATAAAATAGTTTAATAGAATATAGTACCATTCAATCTTCCTATTGTTTGTCATCAGTGTTATCTCTACAAACTTTTTTCATGTTCTTTGGGGTACAACCTGAATTTGGATTTTTTTTCTCTTTTATTTTTCCACGTTTCTTTTCTTCTTAATTTTTTTTTTATTTTTTTCTCTATTTTTTTTGCTTGTTTTGGCTCTTACTTAAGTGGTGGGATGCTCTCTCTCTCTCTCTCTCTCTCTCTCACACACACACACACACACACACACACACAAATTTAATTTTAAGATTGGTTTAATTTCTGCATGGGATTGAATAGTATTTTGATTTTTGGTTACTTTCTTCTTCACCAGATACTGGGTAATGGAAATGCATGTGGATGGCTTTCGCTTTGATCTTGCTTCTATCCTGACAAGGGGTACCAGGTTATTTTTTGTACTCATATTCTGATATTTTGTCCTTCATAGTTTGTGGCGAATGCTAATATTTGTTATTTTCTTTCTGATTTCCACCAGTCTATGGGATGCTGTTAATGTATTTGGGAATCAAGTAGAAGGTGACATGCTCACAACTGGTATTGCCCTCAGCAGCCCACCACTAATTGATATAATTAGCAATGATCCAATACTTCGTGGAGTAAAGGTACTTTTTGTGGGGTCTTTCGTTGCACTTGTTAGTAAGCTTCTGCCTTCGGGAACATACCTAATTTTCTCAATTAAAAGAATAAAATGGGTGTAGTGCTAAGATGGATGTGTAGTAAAACAAGAATAGGGATAGGATTAGGAGCAAATAATTTTTTTACATCATAGCATATAATAAAGATAAAATGAGGGAAAGCCGATTAAGATTGTTTGGGCTTGTATAATGAAGAGCAATTTGTATTGGTGAGAGGATTGAAGGTGATACTACACATGAGAGAAGATAAAATGAACATAGTTTGAGATATGAAGTCTTAGTTTGTTGAAGTTTAATTGAGATTGTTAGCAGAATGGCCAAATACAATCCATGTAGTTGACCCAAATAGTTGTGCAGTGATTGACTCGAGTTGAAGAGAAAAGTAGGATAAACATTTCCATTTCTTTTCCAAATAAAATATATAAGAAATTTTTCCTTCTATCAAAGAAGTGAGAAAAAAAAGTGGAGGAATCACGAATGTTTCCATGGTAAAACAACTACGAAGAGGAAAATAGGCACCATTGATATGAACTAGTATTGAGATCACGATGCTTATATATCCACTATTCTTTAGCCATAAATTCAGTCATTCAGCTGGCTTTCGAATGACCTGCTGATGTGATCAATGAACCGGACTCAAACCCAACACAAAATGAGTTTCCTTAGCTTATAGGGTTTATGTTATAAACTGACTGTCACGTTTAACAAAAACATGGGGTTAGGATTTCAATTGTAAAGACCCGGAATTTTTGTAAATATAATTATATGTATTTTATTTATATTTAAAGATTCATATTTCTTTTATTTTATTTAAATTCTGTTTTATTAAATTTATTTTAGTGTGACAAGCCTAATAATTTATTTTATGTACATATATATAATTATGCCTGTGTAATTATATATATGCGTGCTGACTTTGTTTTCATTGGTCGAGAGGGTAGGTGAGTTTCTATTGGATAAGAGAGGAGGTGTAGTTCTATGATGAAGAAGAGTGGCATTTGGGTTTTGGTTGGTTGGTCGATAGGGGAGATGATATCCTATTGGTTGTTTGGATTGGTAAGAGTTAATGGCTATGTAGGAGAGGCCAAAGATGAGGCTTGGGTGGGAAGCCTCTCATGAGGGCTAATATGAAGCCCCCTCCACCCGTAGTCTCCAATTTTCCCTCCAGTAAATCTGATATATGTACATATATATAGAGAAGAATCTTCGTGCCATTCTTGCAAGTTTTTTTGGCCGGGGGAATTTGTACATTAACGTTTATATTTTAATTGACGTTAAGATATCAGAGATTTGTAAGGAAACTCATATATCTTTCTCA
>QLOD02000016.1:15457013-15484198 GCA_003260245.2 Sideroxylon spinosum | reverse complement strand
ATTTGTACATTAACGTTTATATTTTAATTGACGTTAAGATATCAGAGATTTGTAAGGAAACTCATATATCTTTCTCATACGAGGCCAAATATTGGTTTTTTAGTTAATGTGGTGAGTTAATTCATGCATTATCCAACCGATAAACATCTTAATGCTATATATAGAATCCTCAGGTATCTTAAAATGACACCAGGCAAGGGTTTATACTTTTGAAAGGGAACAAACATTGAAAGTTTTTCAAATACTGATTGGGCTGGTTCTGTAACCGATCGAAGATCCACCGCTGGTTATTGTACTTTTGTATGGAGAAATCTTGTTACATGGAGAAGTAAGAAGCAATCTGTAGTTGCAAGGAGCTGTGCTAAGTCTGTAGTTGCAAGGAGCAGTGTTAAGGCCGAATTCAGAGCTATGGCATATGTGAAGGAATATGGCTGAAAAAATTACTTGCAGAGTTAAAAATTACAACCCAAAAGTCACTGAAGATGTTCTGTGAGAATCAAGCAGCAATAAGTATTGCAAAGAACCTTGTTCATCATGACAGAACTAAACATGTGGAAATTGATCGTCACTTCATTAAAAAGAAGATCGAGGAAGGAATAATCAAGATGACCTATACTCCTACATGTTTTCAGACTGCAGACATTCTTACAAAGACTCTTCCAAGAACCAACTTTGAAGCTTTGATCAGCAAGCTAGGAATGATTAACATTTTATGCCCTAGCTTGAGGGGAGTGTAGAATTTCAAATTTATTTCCTTAATTAGGTTTATGATTTTTGAATAAAGGGATTAGAATAGTATGCTTTTACTTTCCTTTTTCATAGAGATTTCGTTACCCTTGTAATTGCTAAAATCGAGGAGAATTATGGCTGATTTGTCTCCATTTTCCCCTTATAAATTTGTCTATATTTTGTTAGAAAAGTATGAATCAGAGACTTTTTCATTCTTCAATGTCCTTGCACAAATTGCACACATTTTGGAGAGGTAGGGAGGAAGAATTGATTAGAATAATATTGCCTTCATTTGTTTTGATGGCCTGTATGTTTTCATCCTTTGCTTGGTTCTGGAATTATCATGTTATGTAGTGGTCCAACCTACAGTAATAATACTGGGTTCATCTGTTATTGGTGGTTATCTTGGTTTGTGTCTGTTTCTATTGATATCAAAACTTGGATCCTGAATTTTCTCTCCCCCCTCCCTTGAATAGCTTATAGCTGAAGCATGGGATTGTGGAGGCCTTTACCAAGTTGGCATGTTTCCGCACTGGGGTATTTGGTCAGAATGGAATGGAAAGGTCAGTATAAATACTATACATTTTTCTGTTCTTTTATTTCTTTTTTCTTGATACATAACTGAATGGGACTCAAAATTGAGTCTCTTTATTTGGGAATGCAACCTGGGTTGATGTGATGTCCCCTCGGGGGTAACTACTATCTTGTCCATCATCTTTTGACATTCCCATGATTGGACGATATAGAGCATGGTGATATGTACAAAGCTATAGAAAGTAATGCAGAAAATTATATAGTAGGTGCATCTAGATTCTGATCTCTACCCTGCTCTTTGTGCAATAAAGAATGATTACTGGCTAGTCCATAATACTAAAACTTGATAAAAAAACTGACATCAGGAAGTGATTACTCTTGTAGTTATTTTCATTTGCATTCATGATTATTAGTAGAGCTCGAAGTGCTTTTTCTGAACGTATGCTGGATCCAGTACCAAGAATTTGAACTCTATTATAAACTTGGGGAATGTAGAAATTTTTTGCTAGGATTGAGGCTGCAGATTAGATTTCGTGAATTTTAACCTCTACTTGGTTTTGTTGAGGAGTGTTATAGATTCTGGATGCCCAACAGTTCTTTTCTCCACTGGAGGCATATTAGGAGGGGCTGTAGGGCTTCTTAAGTTATTTGAAGCTTTCCAAACAAATTTAATACCCTGAACACTCTAGCTCAGGAGATATGATTCTCACCATCTTTCATTTTTGCGAGTGCATTTTGGCTGAGATAGTTTCTAGGAAATATTGTTACTCCCGTTCTTGTTCTTCCAAAAACTATTTCACTCTTTCCTTGAACAATTCATTGTTATAAATTGATATTGTTATACTGACAACATGGAAATGGATTATCTTGATGATAGTTATTAGAGCCTTATGCCAAACATGTCTCATACTCGGCTCCTTTTCAAAGCAACCACAAAATGAAAATCTTCTCCACTCCCCAGAATCCATTGGCAATCGCAGGATTGCAATCCACTTTAAAGTAAAGCATGAGGGACCTGACGTGCACACACTCAGTTTTGTATTCATTTTAGTCATTTATGTTTCTCTAAGTTTGAATGATTCATTTTTTGTATATTTAGGAGTTCCTACGTGCTCAGTTTGGTTTATATCTGTCAGTCCAAGTCGGTGGTCCAATACATGTGATAGTATACAAGAGATGGAGCCAAGGCTCCTCCATGCAGTCACTTTGCCCTTTATCTTTCCATTCTTTCTTCTCCATTTCTCATTTGTTGTTGTTTCATTCAATCAAGGACTCGAACCAGCTATATTTTTTTCCATCTATTTCAGTACCGTGACAAGGTAAGACAGTTCATCAAGGGTACAGATGGATTTGCTGGGGCTTTTGCTGAATGCCTTTGTGGGAGCCCCAATTTGTACCAGGTTATTTTTCTTTCTAAATTTCTTCATTTAATTAGCATGTTTTCTCACATTCTTTGAATATTATCAACTATTTTCTTATCTTAGGCTTCTTTTTCTGTTTCTCTTAGTTGCATGTAATAGTTTTATGATTACTCAGCGTTCCACAATGCTTTTGTTGTTCTTAATATAATGTTGTCTGGAGCCCTCTCTTCTTTGTTTCCTCTTTCATAAATAAAGCATTTTCTACATTTAAGAACATATTCTGTTATACTTTCTGAATTTGTTCTTCTTGTGACTGCATTTTTTTTTTCTTAATAAATTAGGAAGGCGGAAGGAAACCTTGGAACAGTATCAATTTTGTATGCGCACATGATGGTTTTACTCTGGCTGATTTAGTTATGTATAATAGCAAACATAACTTGGCAAATGGGGAAGATAACAATGATGGTGAGAATCATAACAATAGCTGGAATTGTGGACAGGTAAATTTTTTTAGGTATGTGATTTTAATACTTGAATTGCATTTGAATTTGCTTAATACTTGTCATGATGTCTTCGGACATGCTTTCACTTGTTTGACCTTGATTGTGCTTCCTGGCCTAGTACCTTTAACATCCTAAAATGAAATACTGTGTGGTTATGCATTAGGTTCCTTCATGGACATGGGTATAGGGGCAATTATGACCCAAACCATGAGCCCACCCAAATTAACCCGGAATAAATAGTTTTGGGTGGTTATGCGTTAGGTTCCTTCATGGACATGGGTAGAGGGGCAATTATGACCCAAACCATGAGCCCACCCAAATTAACCTGGAATAAATATTTTTGGGTCCAATTTAAAAACTAGACAGGTATAATTGGGTGGGTCAAAAATTCTTTATTGATAAATGAGTTTAAGCAGGTTGAGAACACGAACGAGTTAAAACACCCAATTAATGGTGATAACTGATGAATTATTAGTTACTTAACCACGACGTGCTTATGAGATCAATTCTCCAATGCAAGCGTAGTTCTGGACAACACCTGAGATCGCAAAGAGGAGGCTGAGTCGAGCTTGCTAAAATCAAGGAAGCCGCTGCTGACTGGCATTCAGGAGGTGGAATGATGACATCGTTCCAGCATCGAAGTGTAGCTACAGAAAAGGCGTTTGTGAAGTGCTTTTCTTCCACCTTACACCGATGGTCTACCAAATCTTGGATTTTGCTTTTTGTATTATTAGACAATTGAAAACCAATCAATGATGAAGCTGATTTGGATCGTTGCTTTGGATATCACTTTGATGTTATGATCACAATCATGATGGGGCCCCTTACATGGGTGTAGTTGCTATTAAAGAAGCCCAATAATGCATGAGAGTAGGGGTCTCAACCTTAAACCCAAGTGTTAAGATGAGGAAGGTCCATCTCTTATATGAGACATACAATTTTTCTAATGGGCCGATGTGGAACAACATCTAACAGTCTTTCTCACACTAGCCCGCTCGGACACAGGCTTAGCATGGAGTATGGTGAGGCCCACTTGAAACCCGCTCTGATACTATATTAAAGAAGCCTAGCAATACATAAGAGTTGAGGTTTCAATCTTAAAACCCAAGTGTCAAGGTGATGAAAATCCATCTCTTATATGGGACATCTAATTTTTCTGATGAGCCGATGTGGAACAACATCTAATAGTTGCAACTAAGAGATTTTTCCATTATGGATAAGGGAGCGGACTAGCATGGGGTTGACTGTGAACCATGAAATGAGTATTAATAGGAAGAAAAACATAATGAATGATTATATAGTTATTTCTTGTGTAAATGTTTTAAGTTAGTAGTCTTAAAACCTTTAAAAATTGCTCTCCAATTTTCTAAAAAAGTGGTTGTTATATACGGTTTTAACAACCACTCCCAAAAATGGAAATTTTTGTAATGTTCAGTGTTTAATTGCTAAATGTACATTATAAATGTTGAATTTATAATAGAAACTTTTCAAATTTAGTGAATTGTATAGTTAGCATGGTTATTCCTTTTTTATAAAAAAAAAAAAAATAAATTATTTGAATTCGGGTGCATGAGTTAGTTTAATATGACATATCCAACTGGCCGGAAATTAATCCACTAATAAATGGTTGCAATTGGGTTGAACCAGTTCAGTCACAGCCCACTTTGACCAATCCCAAACTCATTTATTTGCATGCTGCATGTATGGGTTTGCATCAATTAAGCAAATGCACCTGCTTTGCTTCTTTGGTGTTACTCCAGTCCCTGCTTAATCAGTCACCCTTAAATTCATTTTATCTTGAAAATGGACATGTTTAATTACATTCCATTTTGCTTTAGTTTCAATGTTTGATTGATATATGATTACTTAGGAGGGAGAGTTTGCTAGCATCTCTGTGAGGAAGTTGAGGAAACGGCAAATGCGAAATTTTTTTGTCTGCCTAATGGTTTCCCAAGTAAGATTGAATTCATTTTATGTTTCTAACATCTGTACATTGCGTGATAATGGCTTATTATACCCTTTGACATATGTGTAGTTGCTTATTTTGTTTCCTATAGCTTGCGAGTTATGACAGAAACCCTTTTATTTAATAATTTGGACCAACTGTTAGCTAATACGTAGTTTGAAGTGAACTTGTTTCTTTTATAAGGGCGTACCACTGGAACTCTAACCTTAAAAGAAATAAAATAAATTTAAAGTTTTATTTTTAGATAGTCACTCTATGAATGCACAAAAATTTCCCATCAGAATGAGGCCATCAAAGGAAACAGGGGACTTAAAGCATATTTGTGGCAGTTGCTGGTATGACAATAATGGAAAATTTTGAACCATATTTGTTAGAGATTTGGTTTACTTATTATTATCATAGGAAAAAGGAGGAATAAATTTCTACATTTTAATATGCTATCCATAAACATCTAGGCCATTCACAATTTAGAGATTAAAATACATAATATACATGTTTCCATTGTTTCTATACTTGGTAGATTATTTCCATCATGGATAATGATGAAAATAGTCAATTTTTGTTTTACTTATCATTCAAAAATAGTCCATTTTATTTTTATGGCATTTAATTGCAGCTTTCTCCATGACCTCCAAAATTGCTGTTTAGAATTCCTCAAATGTTTATAATATAAATTTATGTTTCTAACTTTCGAGTTGCGCATGATATTCCAAAGATTCACATATCAGTAACTAGTTGAAAAGACTGAATCATTTAATTTTACTTTTTGTCATTTGTACTAATTCCACCGTTTACTTTTCCTATTATTATTGTCTTGACTAACTATGTTAAAATTTGACTTATTGTTGCTCTGTGTGTGTGTGTATGTGTGCGCCACAAGTGCATGCACAAATGTTAATATGGGGGATACGGTTGGCAATGTGTGCGCCACAAGCGCATGCACAAATGTTAATATGGGGGATACGGTTGGCTTTTTATTTAAACTGTATGCTAATTATGAAAGATTGTTTGCACCATGGAAAATTGTACTAACTTTTATACATGTGGAAGTAGAACCTAATGCAAATATCAACACATGGAATGTTAGTGTGAAGAAATTAGGTACGATAAATCTTCTTCTTGTTGCAATTCAATTCTCTGTACATTCTATCAAATATATACAAGTAGGAATTGAGTGAAAATAGAATGCCTATAAATCAGATCTCCACAAATGAGCGATATTAATGTAACTATCAAATATACATATATTTAGAGCTTTTTTTCTCACACTCCCCCTCTAGCTAGTGATGGTTGCTATCCATTCCAAGTTTGCCAATTATAGATTGAAATATCATGCCCGTCAGTCCCTTAGTTAACACATTTGCAAGTTTTTTTTTTTTGAAAGGACACATCTGCAAGTTTACCTTTAGTAGAAGCAAAGGGAGTACAAATTAGACCACTATCTAGTTTTTTTCCTTTATGAATTGCTTGTCAAACTTAACTTGTTTGGTGCAATCGTGTTGTATGGGATTATGTGCTATGTTAATGGTTGACTTGCTGTTGCAATAGAGTTCCAGGGGTGTCTCCCACTTAACCTTCAAGTCTTCTAGGATGATCTTGAGCCACAATGGTTCACAAATTCATACTGCCATTGCCCTAAATTCTGTATCTGCACTAGACCTTATCACAACGTTTTGCTTCTTACTTCTCAAAGTCATAAGATTGCCGCCAACAAATGTACAATAACTTGATGTTGATCTTCGATCAATTAGAAACCTTGCATAGTCAGCATTTGTGTAATCTTCAAAAATCAGTTTTTTTCTATTAAACAAAATCCCTTTCCTTGGCGATCCTTTTAGATATTGTAAGATCTTATATACTATTTGAAGATGTACTTCCTTAGGGTAATGCATAAACTAACTTATCATACTTACTGCATAAGCAATATCACGCTTGGTATGAGACAAGTAGATTAATCTTCCTCCTACCAGTCTTGGATAACTACCTCTATCTTTTGCAACATCCTCCAGAGCCTCTTTGAGTCTGTGTTTGAAATCTATAGGAGTCTCCATTGATTTCCACCCTAATTTCCCTGCCTCTCTTAGTAGATCCAACACATTTTTGTTCTGATACGAAAATTCCATGTTGTGTGTGAGCAACTTCAACGCCAAGAAAGTATAACTCCTTTACTTCAAATTCCTTAATCAGATACCTCGTTAAGGCTTCTCTTCCCTCCATATAATTTCCTGTTATCACTGTCAAAATATTTGGGGAATAATTGATGGATTTTAATCTATTTATTTTTGGTTATTAGCATATACTAGTTTATGCCAGTTTTCTTTTTGTAACTTACGTTAATTATATATATAGTATTAGGTGTAGAAAGGATATATCTCTCTCATTTTTTCCTCTATTTCTTCTTCAATTTAGTATCAGAGCAGTCCTTTCTTTCTTTTTTTTTTTATTATAAAAAAAAGGGTGTTGGTTGGTAATTACTGTCGACATCTTATCCGTGCTGTTTTCCGGTGCCCACTTTTTGATCGACCCATCTATTGCATGACTCGCTTTTCGTTGGCATGGTTTTTCATCTGCTAAGGCATGACGCAATCGGAGTTTTCGATTAGATGATCTTCCCAGTTGCGATCGTCACTCAATAGATGCTCGATTCACGTTAATCGTTGCTTGGTTGTTCATTGTCGTCGTTTGGATTCCTCGATGATGCCAATTTATTGATTGTCTCTTGGGTTTCTCCGTTGCTTGGGTTTGGAGAGTTCATCATCACCTGGGTTCATTCATCGCTTGGGTTCCTCGTCACTTGTTGTCTGATCAATATTATGATCCTTTGGTTGCTCTTCGATCGCCAATTGATTCTCGGTTGACACCACCAGTTGATCCAACCGACATTATGAACTTCTAATTATTTTTCGCTCGTCGATTGATTCTTGGTTGCCTTCATATGTTGATCAATTTATGGTTATTGATTCTCGGTTGGCTTCATCTATTGATTAATTTGTAGTTTCTGATTGATTCTCCTTCGGCTTCATCAGTTTTTCTATTATCAGGTTCAACAAATATTTTCTGTGATGGCTTCTAATGATATTATGAATATTGGTATCGCCTCTTCTTCTATTGCACCTATTATTCAAGTTGATGGTCTCCCCAAGTCTATTGTTTGTGAAAAATTGAATGGAGCTACCAATTGTTTAACTTGGGCTCATGCCATTCGCATATTCCTTATCAGATGACAGTGGAAAAAATACATTATAGATCCCCCTCTAGATTCAACATCTCCCACTTACTCACAATGGCGTGCTAATGATGCTATTGTTATGACTTGGTGATGGTATAGTCTTAAACCTTTTGTTTTTCGTACGGTGACCTTGTGTAACATAACTAAGGCAATTTAGGATTCTTTGGCTGATTCTTTTAACATAACTAAGGCAATTTAGGATTCTTTAGCTGATTCTTTTTCTTAGCATAGCAATATTTCAGATATTTTTGAGGCCCAAGAGCAACTCTTTTCCTTCTGACAGGGAGACCGATCACTGTCTGATTATTATAGTATTCTTAAGGCTCTTGGTGATTGCCTTTTATAGCTTCGTCCCTTTCTTGAGACTAAGGTAAAGATGATATGACAGTGGGATGAGCTCATGACTCTTCTTCTATTTGTTAGGCTGAATGATAATCTTCGTAGTTACAGAGATCAGTTTTTGGCTGGAGAAGGTATTCCCCCTTTAGCCAGTGCTTATTTTAGATTGCAACGCTCTTCTCTGGGTCACCGTCATGATTTAGCCTCTTCTACTTCTAGTGGGACTGATTTTGTTGCTTTGATAAATAGGGGTCAAGAAGGTTCTCGGGGTGGCTTCCATGGTGGAGGTCGCAGTTGTCGTGGTGGCTCTCGTAGTGATAGTCGTAATTCTGAATGCGACACCAAGAAGTGTGATCATTGTGGTGGTACCATTCACATTGAGCCATACTGTTGGAAGAAATGTAGTCGTCCTGATCAAGCTCACCATGTTAATATTGACTCTACTAGCTCTAAAGTAGTTTCTAGCACTACTATTGGCTCAATTGATCCCGCTGGCTCTGGCGTAGTTTCTCAGAGTCCTTTCTCCCCTGCTGAGTTGGATGCTATTGTGCAAGCTCTTCGCATCTCCTACCCTTTCAATTCCACTGCTACTCTGGCTTACTCAGGTAACAATGCTTGTTTTTCTTCCTTGTCTGCTCCACAGTGGATTCTTGATTCTAGTGCTAGTACTCATGTATTAGGTAATCCTTGTTTTCTAATTTGACGACTACTACTACTCATCGTCTTACATTGGCTGATGGGCCCTCTCAGTCTGTGGCTGGTAAGGGCTACCTCAAACCTTCATCATTCTTTTCTTTATGTTCGAGTCTTTACGTGCCCAACTTTCCTTTTAATCTATTATCTGTGAGTCAGTTAACCAAACTCTTAAACTGCTCCATAATCTTCTCTCCATTTTCTTGTGTTTTTTAGAATCTCAAGACGAAAAGGAGGATTGGTTCGGGATGTGAGCGAGATGGTCTTTATTACCTTGATCTTGCAGTTTCTCTCCTTCTTATTTAGCCTTTCATGTGTCTGATTCACCTTTTTAGTGGCATTGTTGTCTGGGCCTTCCATCTTTATCTCAACTTAAGCTTGTTGTTCTGGGTCTTAGTTCTATCTCGAGTCTATAATATGAAGCTTGTCAACTAGAAAAGCACCACCTTAGTTCCATTCCTAGTAGTAGTCATGGTCGTGAGTCTGAATCTTTTTCACGTATGACTTGGTTATTTTTAAAGAAACGTCGTTTTGAGTTACCCAGTATTGTCTTACGCTTTTATAATGAAATTCTTACCCAATTTGACAAAAGAGTCAAGATTTTATGGTGTGATAATGCTTTAGAATATACCAAGTCTATCATGGACAAATTTTGTGTTGACAGGGGCATCATCAATCAAACCTCGTGTATTCATACATCTTAGCAGAATAGTGTTGCTGAATGCAAATATCACCATCTATTGGATGTAGCCCGCACTTTACAAATAGATACGAATGTCCCGAAATCATATTGGGGTGATCCTGTCCTAATTGCATGTCACCTTATTAATCGTGTTCCACTATCACCCTTGGTAATCGGTCTTTTTTTTGTTTCCTTTACCCTTCTTCGAATTCTCTCTCTTCCCTCTGGTACTTTTGGTTGCACTACCTTTGTCCATAATCTTGATCTTGGCCTGGACAAACTATCACTTTGTGCTCATCGCTGTATTTTCCTGGGTTATTCTCGTCCTCAGAAGGGCTACCAGTATTATCATGCTTCATTTCGTCGATTATTTGTTAGTGCTGATGTTAAATTCTTTAAATCCATATCTTATTTTCAGTTCTAGGGGAGTTGTCATCTCGTGAGGGGGGCTTTTCCTTCCTCTTGAGAGGGGGAGTCATTTGCTTCTTTTCCCTTTGCTATTCCTGATGTGCCATCATAGTTTCCTAGTCCTAATGTGCCAGCGTCGTGCTTGCTCTTGATATTGTGGATCCTGTTTTCACGGCTACACCTATGGATCTTACATCTCTTGAGGCATCTACTCTTGATACTTCTACTTCTAAACTGGACACTTTTGTCACCAACGAGGGTGAGCCTGAACCTATTATTATTGGTGATCTTCCTATTGCCAAAAGATGAGGTAAATGTGCATGTACTCAGCATCCCATTACTAAGTTTGTTTCCTATCATCGTATGTTACCTCAATAGCATTCTTTTGTTTGTGTCTTATCCTCTGTTTCTATTCCTACTTCTTAACTATTATAATCGGACTGAAAGAAAGCAATGGATGAAGAGATGCAGGCACTAAAACACAACTAGATGTGGGAGCTTACTTCTCTTCCTATTGGTTAGAAGACAGTTGTCGTTGGGTTTACACAATAAGTATCACCTTGATGGTTCCGTTGAGCGTCTTAAAGCTCGTTTAGTTGTTAAGGGTAATGCCTAAACTTATGGTGTAGACTATCTTGTGACTTTCTCATTAGTGGCTCGTTTTGATTTAGTTTGCATTCTTCTTGCGGTGGTAGTGTAAGTCTAGGCCCCTGTACCAGTTAGATATTAAGAATGCTTTCTTGTATGGTGAACTTCAGGAGGAGGCATATATAGACTAGTCACCGAGGTATACTGTTACAAGAAATGAGCATCTTGTTTGTTGCTTACGCAAAGCCTTGTATGGACTTAAACAATCTCCACGTATCTGGTTTGATCGGTTAGCTCTGCTCTTCTGGATTATGGTTTCAAATGGTCCATCTTTGATCACTCAGTGTTTGTTCATCAGTCACCATCTGGCACTATTATCTTGATCGTTTATGTAAATGATGTCATCATTTTTGTTCATGATACTAAGGGCGTTTCTGCATTAAAGTGTTATCTGGGGAAAAAGTTCCACACCAAGGATCTAGGAGCTTTGGGCTGTTTTCTTGGGATTGAGGTTGGCCGCTCTTCCCAAGTTATATGTTTATCTCAAAGAAAATATATTTCTAGATTTACTATCTGAGATTGGACTTCTAGATTCTTGTCCGGTTGATACTCCTATGAGTTCTTCTATTCACCTGGGTAATGAGAATGGTGATCATTTTCTTGATGTTGGTTGTAAACGATCTTGTGGATAAGCTAATTTATCTCACTGTAACCCCTCTTGATATTAAATATATAGTGGAGGTGGTTAGTCAGTTCGTACATGCTCCATGCAAACCTCACTTAAAAGCTACATGTCATATTCGAGGTATTTGAAGAATTCTCCTCATAACTGTTCATTCTTTCGAGCTTCCACCAAGGTAAATGTAATTGGATATAGTGATTTAGATTGGGCTCAGAGTTGTTCAGATTAGAGGTCTAGTTCTGGATACTGTGCTTTCATTGGTGGTAATATTGTTACATGGCGTATTAAAAAGCGAATTGCAGTGGCTCGATCTGGTGCTGCGGCCAAGTATCGTGCCATGGCTCATAATGCGTCTGAAATACTTTGGGTTCGTTCTCTTCTTCGAGATTTTGGTATTGATATTTCAACTCCGATGTTTGTGTTCTGTGATAATCAGGTTGCGATTTTCATTGCTAACAATCTTGTTTTTCGTGAACATACCAAGCATATAGAGGTTGATTGTCATTTTATTTGTGAACTCCTGGTTAAGTGTGATATCATTACTCCGTTTATATGATCAGATTCTTAGTTGGGTGATCTTCTCACTAAGCCCTTAGCTGGCCCTCGATTTCAGAAAATGACTACCAAGCAGGGGGATGTTTGATCTTTATACTCCAACTTGAGGGAAGTGTTAGAATATTTAGGGAATAATTGATGGATTATAATCTAGTTATTTTTTATTATTGGCATATACTAGTTTATCCCAGTTTCCTTTCTATAACTTAATGTTAATTATAAATATAGATTAGGGAGAGAGATGATTTATCTGTCAAATTTTCTTTTATTTTTTCTTTAACTACCACAATATCATCCACATATACCAACAAGGTAGTCACTCCTTGTGAATTCAAGTGCTTAACAAACAAATTATGATCATCTAGACTTGGTTTATATCCCATTGCTAGCATAACTTTAGCAAATCTCTCGATCCAAACTCTAGGAGATTGTTTTAGACCATATAGAGACTTTTTTAGTCTGCACACCTTTCCTTCTAGTTTCAAACCAAAATCGAGAGGAATTTCTATATAGATTTCTTGAGATCACCGTGTAAGAAGGCATTCTTAACGTCAAACTGTTGAGGACTCCACCTAAGAATAGTAACCAATGATAACAATACTCTCACAGTGTTCATTTTAGTAACAGGGGCAAAGGTTTATAGAAAGACAACCCCAAAATTTTGAGTATATCCCTTGGCTAGCAACCTAGCTTTATACTTTCGAGAGATCCATCGGCCTTGTATTTGATAGAAAACATCTATTTACACCTTACTGGATTCTTTCCTTTGGGAGTTTCCACTAATTCCCAATATTTATTTATTTTTCAAGAGCTTCAATTTCAACTATCATAGCATCTTTCCATTCCTTATGACCCAAGGTCTCAAGCATAGTATTGGAAATGGTTATGGTGTTTAGGTATGTTAGAGAGGTTTTGTGACTGTGTGATAGTTTCTCGAAGGACACAAACCAAACCAAACCAAACCAAACCAAACTAAACCTTTTCCCACTAAGTGGGGTCGGCTATATGGATTTGACGACGCCAATCAAATCTGTTGTGAGCCATGTCCTCCGTTAGATTCATAGAGATAAGGTCATGTCTAACTGTTTCTTTCCAACTTCTCTTAGGTCTCCCTCTCCCTCTCCTACTCTTAGCAATCTCCATGCTTTCACATCTTTAACTGGTGCCTCCATTGGACGTCTTCTAACATGGCCGAACCATCTTAAACGATTTTCTCTCATTTTATCTTCAATTGGTGCTATTCCTACTTTGCTCTCAAAGGACACAAAATGAGATAATATATATAATGATAAATTGAGTGCATTTTGTTATGCCTTTTCGAATAGCAATAGAAAGACTGTCATCTTGAGATTCAGAATTAATATCTTGAGAAGATTTAGAGTATTTACCTCATTACCAGGGGTTGATTCAGTGTGTAGGTGGAAAAACGGGTATCCTTTTCCTAAATAGGTCTAAAGTGAGCAAGTGGAAGCTTGTACTTTAGTATCTTTTTCCGAAGGCTATGATTTAGGAGTAGAAGGAGGATGGCAAGGTGACTCAAATGATTTAGGAGGAGAACAAATTGGCTCAAATCCAATAATGTCAGAGATTAGAGGACTTTGAGTAGGGGGAACAGTGTTTGAAGAAAAGTGAGAATCAAGTTCCAACAAAAATAAGTTCCTGAAGATAAGGACGTGTGAGGCAGCTTTCCTTTTTGACAAATGTGACATCAACGGATACATAGAATATTTTTGTTGGAGGATGATAGCATTTGTATGCCTTTTGAGTGGATGAATAACCCACAAAAACACACGAAGTGTCCATGGGTCTAAATTTCCCTTGCTATGAGAATGAATATAGACAAAAGAGGCATAACCAAATATTTTTGGAACAAGATTATTGACATTGTTGAAATTAGAAAAGTATGTAGGCAAAACTGTCATGGGACTTTTAAAATCAACTACACGAGAGCGTAGCCTGTTTATGAGATGAGCAGCACTTAGAACAATTTTTCCCTAATAATTTTTAGGAATATGTTTCTGGAATAGGAATGCCCAGTATTAGCTAGTAGACGACCATTTTTCTTTTGTGTCACTCGATTTTGTTGAGGGGTGTTAATGCAGGATAACTTGTGGATTCTTCTCCCTTTCAGAAACTTGTGAATCTTTTGATCCTAACCCCAAAATGATTTGTTATCATATGGTGGAAAGTAGGAAATATTGAAGTACTGAACTCATATCAGACTTACTTTTGAGAAACAATATCCATGATACACGAGTACAATTATAAATGGGTGAAATAAACCGTCGAATCCCAAATACATTAGCAACCGTAGAGGGCCCCAAATATCACTAAAAAAGAACAGACATTCTTTTACTACTGATGGGAAAAGAAGCATGTTTAGACGTTGTAGGATCACAAATATCATAATGAAATGATAGGCAAGTTACTTATCAAAAAAAAAAAAAAATCATAATGAAATGATTCTTAGCTATTCTTTTAAAAAACAATGTAAGTATAACTTTAAGAATCCCGGATGAAGGATGTCCAAGACGAAGATGATAAAGCCAAAATTTGTCTTTATTGGAAAGGGAAGGTTCAGAAAGTAATGACAAAGATAACTTATTCTTGGTTCCATTTTGTCTACTTGATTCTTCAAAATAGTAAAGTCTATCTCCCTATTCAGCACGTAAAATTGTCTTCCCTGTACCCTAGCTTTGAAATATACAATGTGAGGGATAAAAAGTTGCATTACAATTCAAATCTTTTGTGAGCCTGTGTACGGATAAAAGGTTGGTGGATAGTTTTAGAACAAGAACATTGTCAAGTTTCAAGGTTTGGTTAATTAGGACACTTCCTCAGCCAGCAGCTGTTATTAATGTACCATCAGCTTTAGCTATTTTCTTGTTGCTAGAATATGGGTTGTAGGAAATGAACTTGTGTACTGAAGGGGTCATATGGTTGTGGCCCCTGAGTCAATAACCCAAAAGCTTGAAAAATGTGTGCTTAAGAGTATAAGGAGGAGGATACTTACTTGCGAGTGCTAAGGAGCAAGTTTCTGCATTAGTAGATTTCTCCAAGGTTCCAAACAAACTCCTCAATTTCTCCATTTCCTCTTTATTGAATTTACCTTGCTCTTGTAACATGTTTACTTCCCCAAATTGTGTGCAAGTCATATGAGCCTGCCCTTGTCCTCTTTGTTGTCCATTTTTCATGTTCTAACTTTTATTGGACATTGTGGCTTTCTATGAAGCTTCTAGCAGCGTTCTGTTATGTGACAAGGCTTCTTATAGTGAGTATACCACAAGGAATCTTTACTTGTGGTTTTAGACTACTCATTTATGCTTCTAGTTTGTTGATTACGATTAGGATTCTTACTTATCTGCTCACAAAAAAGTGCTAATTTAAACTCCTAAGTGAAAGAGTGTGCAGTGTACTCTATGAAGCATGGAAACCAGTACGGGTATAGATACAGGATACGGTAATTTTTAAGAAATGACGATACGAATATGGATAGGGCGAAGATATGGCAATAAAATAAAATAAAATATATATTTTATTTAAAATATCTTGGAAGATAGCATCTATATACTACATATACTACCACACATTATATAAATAACAATTATATAGCATGAAAAATACCATTCAATCCATAAGCGAACATCATTCATACTCAAAACTACCAACGTCAATTCATACACAAAACACAAATATAAAAGAAAAAGTATCAAAACACAAATATAAAATAATTTTTTTCCTTTGTGTGTCTTATTTATAATAGAACAGAAGAATAAGTATTAAATTATATTTTAGTTAATTATAGTTTGACCATTATTCAAAATTTATCATATCAATTTTGTCTCGGAAAAAAGTTTGAAACATTATATTTAGATCCTAGCCATATCCCAAAAGTACCATTCCTGTATCCTATACAAATTTTAAAATAAAAAATTAGGATACGCCAATACGTATCCGGCCATGTCCGAGCCATATCCATATCTCTTGAGTATCCGATATGAGTGCGACACCTAATTTGAAGTATTCGTGCTCCATAAAGTGTAGTATTTACTTGGTGAGATTAAGATCGTATCTACAGGGAGTGCTTTGTTAAAAGTTCTTAGGAAACTTAGATTTGAGAAGTCTCTTCAAGTTTGAGGCTAATCTTCACAAAGAATGATTGAATTTGATTTAAGCCTTAAATTGTGAAAGATTTTCAAAGGAAATCTTGTAAAATAAACTTAACAACTAAAAGTGAAACATAAGTAATTTAAACTACTGAACAACTTAAAAACATGTAATGAAAGAACTTACTTTTGTTAATGAAATGAAAGATTTGGTTCCAAACCATTTCAAGTGTAATATATTGATGATTCATTCAACATAATCTTTATAACTGTCCAAATTTAACAATTGTAAATTTGAATTGGATGATATATCATGTAAACCTTAAAGAGAATAAGTTTACTTTCGCAAGAAATAATGGAAATAAAACTCTTCTATTAATTAAAACATGGAACCTTTGAACCACCTCAACAAACCCCTGTAGGAGAAAGTTGTGGAAGGTTTCAAGGCTTTAAAATTGATCATGATATATGTTTTTGATATTTCTTATTCAAGCAAAATGTCTTGGACATAAGAAAGATTATTTTCATGCTATTTGAAGAATAGCTTTGAATGAGACATTGAATCAAACACTTGAGCTACAAAAGCTAAGCTTGATTATAACATCATCCAACTTTATTCTAAAGATTATAACAATTAATCTTTCATCATTTGTATCAAGAAAACAATTTAAACTTATAAAACCAATAGCTAGGTTGGATTCATCATCTCAACTAACACTCTTCTTGGTTTGAAACTATGTAAGAAAACTTGGCTAGACATGGTAAAGGAAAGGAAATTCATTAAAACTAGAAAACTTGAAAACATAGTTCTATATGAAAAGTACTTGAAACAAAATACAAGATTGAAGAACCAGTGTTGAAAATAATGAACAAGACGGAGAAAGAGAAGGAAGAGAAATATAAAAGACAATCCTAGTTCACACCTTCTTCTCTCTCTAACTCGCTTTCTCTACAAAGTTATATGTCTTCCTTCTTTGCTATGGTATGTATTTACAGGTACCATATGCCCAATCCATTTGTATACCACTTGTATACTTGTTTGTCTAATTTTAATTCTCCAACTTACTTGTCTTACTTGAATTCTAATACTTGTAATCACTCTTGTATTCTTCTTTTGTCAAACTTGAATTCTTCACTTACTTGTTCAACATAAATTCTTCATGTACTAATTCAATTTGAATTCTTTATCCATTTTATTTGTCCAAGTTGAATTCTTCATCTTACTTCTTCAACATGAATTCTTCATATTGATTGTCCAACTTGCATATCTACTTGCAAACCTGCCCTTCCCAACTGGATGATATACTTGCATCTTCAAGTTATATGAACTATGAAATAAAGAAGATTACAACTAAAATAGATAAAGTTAGATATTTAGGTAGTTAGAATAACTAAAGTAATATTAATTCTAGGAACTAGTTCTCCAATTTTGAAACATAATTATTATCCCCTACACGTTTGGAGACCGCAGTTGAAGCTCCAATTTCTTGAGATTCAACCATAACTCTGCGTTATTTTTTTGCTTGGATTATAGCAATAGTCTCATTCAATGAAGGCAAGTCTTCTTTCCTAACTACCTGTACTTAACCGGGTTAAATTCCATATTCAGACCTGTAAGAAAAACGTAAATCCTGTCTTTCTCCTCAAGCATTTTCACCATGGATGCGTCTTCACTGCACATCAATTGGATGCATTGATAATGATCCATTTCTTACCACATATTTTTTAAGAAATTGGCATACTCAGTGATAGTATGCTCTTCTTGTTTCGTTGTAGAAATTTTAATCTTTGTTTCATAAATTTGAGTTGTGTCATGAACCTTGGAATAAGTCTGTCGAACAGCTTCCCATATTTCTTTGGTTATGGTTAATAACATACATGTATCATTGATCTCATGTAGCATTGAATTCCACAGACAAAACTTTATCATAGAGTCCTTTTCATCCTAAGCATCAAATGCTTGGGGTCTTCTGGTTTGGGTCCTAATTCAATTTTACCTATTTTGCCCTATTAAGATTTTACATAAAATCAAACAAGTTTTCCCATTCTAATATCGTAAAATCGTTAGATTTTAAGATTTAAAACGGAATTTTAACAACATTGCAATCAAGTGATCCAATTTGCCTTTTCCTTTCAAGAATGTTCAAACTACCTATGACCAATTAGGTAATTTTTTCCAATCAATCTATATGTAGCCTGCAGACTTTGTAAATGTTCTGTGGATGGAGTAAAATTTGCTTCTATAGCTTGCATATTGGAATCGCTTGTGATTTCTGACGTGGGGACGATCGTAAAGTCGACTGAGGCTATCAACAAAGATTTCAATGTCAGCTACGGGTTTCGACATCAATTGCGAAGTCAGCTAGAGGTCGAAGTTAACTAGGGATTTTGACGACGATCGCAAGCTTGGCTAGGGGCTTTGACGATGATTTTGAAGTTGATTGTGGAAACCAATGACAATCGTGAAGCTAATAGGAAGATTCAACGGGGGTCTACAATCGTTTGTTGTTCGCAAGGAAGCTGATGATGTTTTCTGGAGAATGAGACCTAAAAAACTGAATAACAGTTAAGGCTGTAAGAAATGCCTGGTAATGAAGGCCAAGCGAGCAGAAAAGAATACCTAGAGAAGTTAGGGTTCCGATACTTTGTGAAGAAATTGGGTATGAAGAAATCTTCTTCTCATTGCAATTTAATTCTTTGTGCATTCTATCAAATGTACGCAAGTAGGAATTGACTAAAAATAGAATGCCTATAAATCAGATCCTCGTAGTTAAGGATATTGATATAACTACCAAAAATATATATTTACTACTGTTTTTTTCTCACGTTAGCACAATGCACCAGCCCCATAATAATGATTTTAAATTTTTATGCTAATGGCATCAGGGGCAAAGGGTGGCTAGGCTTGGTCCTCTGAGTTCGAGGGAATGTTACTTGTATATGTAAATTTTTAGCTAAAAAAATTTTATGTTATGGTTCGTTCTCCCCTAAAATTTTAGAAATAACAAACATTAGTTCAAAAAAGCACTACTGGTACATATAAATATATAGGTCAAAAATTTTTAATGCCACCTCCCCTTAAAAAAAATAAAGAAAAGAAAAGAAAAGTAAAACACATCGATTCAAAAAAACACAGCCAGTGCGTAGTAAACATTTGCGTAAAATGGACTAACCTCTCTAAAATTTGGGTACTATTTTTGTAATTGTTGTATATAGTCCAAAACTTTGCATACTAAATAATTTACATCTATATATAACTTAATCTATCATGAAATTTTAATGACTAAAACACACCAAGTATCTGAATTTTAAATGACTTTGGATTCAAGAATATAAAGAAATGAGGAAAGACTTAAGTATAATAAAAAAATCAATAGGCACAAGGTTAGTTCTTGCAAGGAAAAAATGGCAAAAACGACTGCAAGTATGGAGCTTGCATTTTTAGTTATAAGTTTTGTTAAAATAAAATTTCAAAAAAAGATAAAAGAGAAATCACAAACAAATTCACTATAGATTTAATTTAATAAATTTTGTGACTAGAAACATCGTCTAGTGTTACTTTCATTGATAAAATTCATAGGTTATGTATATGAACCCGAATTTTGTTTGTGAATATTTATATCTAAAATACACTTTTGTTGTTGCATTTTTATATATTGATTGGGTTTTATATATCACTTTATTTTTTATGTACTAAATAAAATTGATAATATTAATTGTAATTTTTTCTAGGTCTATACTTGTTATTAGAGTATTTTATTATGCTAGGGTTATATTTTTATTAGCCAATAGGACTATTTTAGTCATTTTTGTATTAGGTTGTTGCCCTAATTTATAAAAGGGCTCCTTTCTTTTGTTCTTTTTTAGATTTTTCTAGAGAAATAGAGTGTCTTGGCCAGGACGATGTAATAATATATTTCTCTTCCAACTTTTTTGATAGTTTTCTCATATCTAATCAAAGATAATATGGTTTCAAAGTGGGTTTTAATGAGGGACAAGCATTAAGATTATAGCAAAGCTTATTTGTGAGAATTTTGTTGACATCATCATTCTGATTTACGACATCATGTTGACATCATCATTCCAATGCAAAGAAATTGTTGACTTCGATGCCAGTTGACTTGCCTCCTCATGGTGTAATTGATTTTCAGATCTGAAGTCATTTGATAGGTGTATTGGATATTTGAAATTTCTCATAAAAAACTTGGAAGTAAAATATTGATCCGTAGATTTTGAGTTCGATCCTTGATTTTGATTATTTTAATCATTTCAAATAGGTGCTTCTAGGGTTATTGAGGTATGATTTGAAGATATAAGGGAGGTTGGATTGTTTTCTATGGGTTTCTTTTATCGATGATTAGACTAGATATTGTTAGCTTTTGTTGATGAAATGTCACTCTGAGTTTCTTTCAATCCTTACAACTTTTTGTGCTATGATTCAAACTCAATATTCCTCTTTGATTAAATAATTTAGGTGTGATTGTGTTGGTGAATATACTTTTGATGCTTTTCTTGAACTCTTAAAAGTTAGATGCTACCATTTATTAGTCTCCAGGCACTGATACACCCTAATATAATAGTGTAGCTAAGCACAAGCATTGGCATGTGTAGGGAACAACTTGTTGTTTCTTACTGCAGAGGTTACTAGCATCTTCTAGGGAGAGATTGTTTTTAAACTAGTCTATTTAATTAATTGCATACCCATTTGTCTTACCTCTAAAGTTTCTCCTTTTGAGAACTTAACTGGTAAGCTCCTTAATTACTTTTCTCACCGAGAGTTTAGATGTATTTATTTTATTTTGCTTTCCCATGCTCATCGCTCTAAACTTTCTTCTAGGTTTTGGTGAGGGACAAATGGGATGTCATTGTTATGATCCCATTACAAGAAAACTATCTCGTTATGTTGTCTTTTTGTAGCATATCCCTCATTTCTCTGTTTCTTCTAGCATATCTACTTTCAATAAGTCTGATTTGATTTATATTAATAAGTTTTCCCTTGCTCCTCTTTTGATGCATATGTTAGTGAATGTTTAACTCTAATGTTCCATATTTATCTATTGCTCATCCTTGTATTATGCATATTTATTTTTGTTGGTCTTCTGCACTTCCCCCTCTTCTGCCATAACTTCCCAATCAGAGTCTGAAAATGTGGATTTCGTTCCTTGCTATAATTCATGAACTAATAAGTGTCTTGATCGAATGGCTTTTCAAATTCTTGCTATTCCATTGACGTTTGCTCCTTTTTAGCCTCTATTCATTATTTTTTTTTTGAATAAAATTGAAAACAAACTGCGGATGAACTTTTTGCAACGCATAAAAGTGGCACTTGGGATTTAGTTCCCTACCAACTAGTAAAGGTGTGCTGGATGCAAGTGGGGTGTACAAGATTATAACCAACTTTAACGGTTCTGTGGAATGTTACAATGTTTGCCTTGTTGCAAACAGTTTTGCTTTAGAATATGGTATTAAATATGAGGAAATTTTTGCTCTACTGGCTAAGATGACCACTATTTGTGTTCTAATCGCTATAGTACTGCTCGACAATGGGATATAGGCGCCTTGTTTGTGGCATGCCAATATTTCCTTTGTTATTTGTAGTTTGGACTTTCGGTGTTGATGCATTCTTTTACAATCTACAATCTATAGCGCCATTGTCCTCTCCTTTATGTAGATGATATGAGTACCACTGGTGATGACACGACTGATATTGTGGTATTAAAGCTTCAATTATATTATTATTTTGAGAAGAAAGATTTTGGTTTACTTCGTTATTTCTTAGCATTGGAGTTGCCTCTTCTCTACCTTCTCTCCTAGTCTAAATTCCTAACTAATGTTCTAGTGTGCTTTGGGTTGTCTGATTCTCAAACGATTAATCTTCCATTGGAGCTCAATCCTCGCTGCTCTTCCTCCAATGGCTTGGTGTTACGTGATCCTACTTTGTACCATGGTCTAAAGTTGTAGTTGTGATATCCATATCGGTTCCTTAATTTTTGATAACGTAGTGGTGTCATGCCACAGTATTGGACAATACAAATTTATAATGAATCTATTGCATGACTAAGTATAGAGTAACTATTTTATTAAGCACTGGATGACTGCTGATTTTTTTGTTTCATCATAAAAAAAAAAAAAAAAAAAGAAACACTTAGTGATTTCTGTTGTAAGTACTTCTAGGGAGAGTGGTAGATAAAAGAAAGTCTAACCTTTCTGGGAATTATGTTGAATATTAAGAAATTGTGAGACCACCGGAATCCGACAAAGGGATGAGAACCAAGGCAATCTGGAATGAGAAAGAAAGCATAGAGGATAAGAATGGTAGTCTGATAGAGGTTTGATTATACCCTACAGAGGAAGGAGGTTCATATAGTCAAAGTTGGGATCCTTTTAGGCGGGAGTCAGAGTTTTGAATTGGCTAGGAGGATATTCCATCCTGACTTAGCACGCCTAAGAAAGGATAAAGTATATCCTCTTGATTCTCTCTAGATTGGTTGGTAAATCCTAACGATTCCCTGATTACAGCTTCCTCTCCATTGAATCCCCGATGATTCCACAAGTAATTGGAGAAATCCCCGAACCTCGTTCCAAATGTTGGGAAATGCTGGGTTTCTACGAGAGATTTTCATTGCTAGTAGAGTACCTTTAGTTGCTTAAAGGTGCCACAGCATGCAGAGTCGCTTCATTGCGGGAACCACGAAACATTTGAGCATGGTAGATTATTCCCCTTAACCATTTGAACGCAGTAAATAGCCCCTCTGTGTTTGTTGCTGACATGGTAAGGAGTGCAAACACTACTAAAAAAAACAAAGTAATGATGGCCTACAGTTAGCATTAAATGCGTTGATTGCAAAATGTCTATTTGGTTTCTCATCAAGAGATGTCTTCTTGATTATAGTGCAAAGTGGTTCAGCTATAAATAGCGGAGTACTTTTAAACTCATTTCGCATCTGACTTTTGAGATTATTGCACTCTATCTTCTGAAGAACTACGACAAGGTTTTAGGGTTTTGGTTCGATTGTAATATCAGTACATCTATTCTCTTTTTAACAATATTCCTAGGATTTTATTCTTCTCTTCTTCTCATCTCGATTTGTCATAGTCATTTCCAGAAAATCTGTTTCTATGGTTGCGAGGGACTCGATTCGGAGGCTAGATGTCGATATCCGTGACATCTACGTCTTTGGTGGGTTTAAGTAGACAGGTAGAAGTAGCTTATGGAGTTCCTTCTGGGGAACTTTCCTTAATAAAGTTTTAAGTGTGGGGCTGAACAATTGGTCCTCGTCGAACCTGAAGAGGATGAGTGGTTTTGAGCTCCACTTCTGCAAGGAGACACTTCCTAGGATTTCTCTTAAGATTTTTCTTGCCAGAGGAGGGATACAATATTCTACTTATGCTTTGATATCTGATGTTAAGCATGAGATTGATATTCCGTCTTATTCTGTGTCGTGTTTTTGGATTGAGATTGGTGAATTCCCTTATTCCTTTTGTCGTTTTCTTAATTGGTATGGAACCATGGACCGACTGAATCTTTTCCCAATCCTCATTCCGAAGAATCTTAAGGCGAGCTGATATTTTTGAGGCTATACGAAGCTCCTCTGATCTCAAAATTTCTCGCAACACTCTGGCCATAGAAGTCCTCTTATCGCGATGGAGTTCTTTTACCTATGTTTGAATAACTTCTTTTGGGGAAATAGCTTCTTCTTTGGAAGATGTCGCCATTCTAATGACCTTACCGACTTGGGGCGAAGAGAATGTGATCCTTACACTGAAACAGATGAAGAGAAAAAAATTATGGATGCTTATCGGTGGCTCATTCAGCTTAAAATAATCTGGGCCCATTTTTTGATAAAAAGAGGAAATGTAAACTTGAGTGCGGGACATCTCATTCAAAGGCCACTTTCAAGGGGTGGATGAGGTATTGGTGGAAGGACCATGCAGATCCTCATAAGGAACTGGAGAAAGTGTTGATGGTCCTGGTTTGAACAGTTCGTATCATCTGGCAGCATATCTTGCCACGTGGCTATCTCGGTATATATATATAAATATAGCATTCACAACAAAATTAATTTAATACATAATTCAATATACAAATATAATAAAATATAAGTCATACAATTTTATAATTTTAGGAGTTTCAATTACTCAAATCTAGATTTATTTCAACCATATATTTAAAGAAAAATGATAAAATAATAGGATATATTACGTGGCTTATCCAATACGTATCTTGAAGTATCTGATGAGTATGTATATCCCATACATATTGGATATAGATACGACTCCCATTTTGGAGTATCCGTGCTTCCAAGTTGAGAGATTTAAGAAATTTGCCCCCAAGCCAAATTTCTTTTTTGGAGCATCTACGAATGAGGAAGGAGAATTATGACCTTCAGCGGAACCGTGTTCATCGTGTTGGATAGGAGATGGTCTTGGCAAGAAATTAGCCACGGTGATTGACCATTAGGAGGAATATTGCCAGAGACTTTACTGTGAGCCTTTGATTAGAGGTGTTCTTTTAACTTGGTATTTTGAGGCAGATGTGTTGATGGACACCCCTCGAGCTGAAACTTTAAATTCGAGTGTCCTAATCTGGATGTTGTGGCTACTTCCTTTTGAAGTCTTCCCGTTTTGATAGATGATGGATGGGCTTCTGCCGAGTATAACCCTAATATCGTGGTACGCCAATTTGACTTTGATCAGACTTTAGTTAGTCCTAGCATTTTGAAGTCTTCCTCAGAAAGTTTGATCTTGTTTCTAGAAGGGGATGGTCAACGCTTATTATTGACTATGATGACTCATCGTGTGTTCCCAAAGTCTAGTCAAAAAGGTTCCTCGACATTTATAGCAGGGAATTGGTGGCACCATCAGCTCTCTGTATTTAAGAAGTATATTGATGAAGTCCCTTTTGGCATAAAGGTCCCCTATGTATTGAGAGACAATCCTTTGCTTTCCCCTGCCAAAGGTGGCCACTCCCACAATAATGTTATTTCTCACTTTAGCAAGGTATTGGGTATTATTCTAAGAGTAGCAACTGCGAAAATACCTATTGGAGCTACCTTGATTGCATCTTAAGAGAGAAAGTTTTCTTTAGCTGAAACATTGAAGCAAGGCGTGGAAACTTCAAGGGGCGTGGGGGCTTCTTGTTCTAAGAAACGTTTGAGAAAGGTTCTCTCTTCCTGAATTAATACATCAATATTTTCTTTAGGCTACGGATCGATCTTCTCCTCACAAGAGAGAGAGTTCAAAGAAATCTCGAAAAAAATATGATGATGTAGGGGATTATAGTCCTCCAAAAACTGCGGCTCAAAATGTACTTCTGTTGATATTGACTCTGTTATTGAAGATTCTGTTAAAGATAGTCAAGAAACATTCCATCGGGTTGAGGTTCCTGTTACATTTGTGATTGGGGTTGATTCCACAGGTGAAGCTCGAAGGGGTATTTCTATGTCAACCCCTTTTTTTTTGTGTCGATTACAGGAGTGGTGTCCGATTCTTTCTCTGAACCTATTTCATCATCGGAGACTGTTCCTATTACTTTTTCAAAGAGTCTTCTGTCTGCTGTGAATCAATTTGACTCGATTGTTCACATTTCAGGATCTCAGGAAAACCTTTTTGCTCTAGGGAGTTTTTATACTGGTAAAGAGACTATTTTTACTTCCTGGCTAGAAGATCTGACTAAGGTTTTTGTCGTGAGTCAATCGGTCGCGTCTACTAAGAATGACGGTCACCCATCCTTTATTGCATCTATGCATGATCAGGCTGTTGACTCTGATTCTACTAAAGATTATCGTCTTTCAACTTTAAAAGCAAAATAGATGAAACGAAGGTTGCTTTACTTCAACTTGACGATGAAGAGGATGCAAGCGACCCTCTTCGAGGGATGATATGTCTTTAATCCATTACGCTTCCAGTGCAGTCGAGGTGGATGATGTTCCGTGGCAAAGTTCAAAAGTGGTCGTCTTGCCTGATTCCCCACCTGTTGTTACCACTAGAGCTGTTCATCTTGTGTCCATTGTTTTTAGTCCTTCAATCCTTGTACATGACGAGGGGGAATGATTCTTTCGAGGATGATGCCACTCTTACATCTCATGGTGGTGTCTTTGTTTCTCCGTTCTTATATATTTCTATACCTTTAGGGGAAGCTTGTCAAGTAGGAAATGAGGAAAGGTCTACTTTGAAGCCTCCAATTGTTATTGTTAGTTTAACCCCTGTTCTCGATTTGCCTATTATTACTGCTTCTGCTCCGATCCCCACAATTATTCCAACCACTATGGTCGCCGCATCTACTATTGCAATGTCCTCAGATGTAACTTCTTCTGAGGCTCTATCTGGTTTGCCCACTAAAGAAGACTTATTTGCTGGAGTTTGTCCGGTGTTTTCGTCCTATTTGTACAAACTTTTTGAACGCCATGGTCACATATGCAGCGGGATCATGACTTAACCCCATTTTATACTTATAATGAACTTCCAGTATTTGGGCTTGTTGTTGTAGTGTTTGGATGAGAAACCCATGAAGAGTTTAACTCTTGAAGAGATAAACTTGCTATGCGAGGGTTCGTCAGGTCTTGTCATATTGACACTCATTGGTTGGAGGCTAATTTGCGACAAGCTCGCCATTCGGTATAGGCTTCCCATGTTAGGGTAGAATTGGCCAAACTTCAGCAAGATGTAGACACCAATGTTGTTAAAATCCCGATTTAAATCTTAAAATCTTACGATTTTATGATATTAGAATAGGAAAACTTGTTCGATTTTATGTAAAATCTTAATAGGGGCAAAATAGGTAAAATCTCGATTTTGGGACGTAAAATCA
>QLOD02000016.1:15419491-15448714 GCA_003260245.2 Sideroxylon spinosum | reverse complement strand
AAAAAATAAACAACAGAAAACACAAAACAAAAAACGACAACAGAAAAACGATAACGTTATCAAACGGGTCCCAGGTGTTTCATTTTTTTCCCCAAAAGTCAAATTTATACCTATGCTGGAGAGATAGTTATCCAACCACTCTAGTTAAAACCTCATGTTTTGTGGCGACTAATCTGAAAAGCAATCCATTTTATCAAACTGTCAGTTACAAGAGATGCCCAAATTACAAGATGGACTAGGACTAGTCCTCACTCAAATCCATTCTTTCTTGCTAGACCCCACGATATTCAAACCCCATGTGATTACCTTCACATATCAACTTGTTTAGAACCTGCTAATTCTTCAAACAGCCCTTGTATTGTCAGGTTGCTGTATCTATTTGGCAGAGGAGGTTTACAATTAAATTGTGAGTTGGGTTCTACACCCCTATTGTGTGACCCCTTTTTATGAACTTACTGGAAATTGGCATATGGGGATTCGGCAGTAGTGGGCAGAAACCTTTTTGGAAGAGAGAGATGGTTGTAATTTTGTGGGTTATTTCGAAACAGAGGAACTCTACAGTGTTTGAAGATTAATACGATAATGTGTATCAAATGTGGGAAAGAATTTAGAGTGTATACCCCTTCTGGATCCTATCCTTCTAGAGCTTGGAAATTGGATGGCTATTACTAATAATTTGTTTCGTGATTTTCTCCCTTGGGGGACTTTTTGGTCCTCCAAATATGTAATTTGCTTCTTTTTTATTAATAATATGTTTATTGCCCAAAAAAATAAAACAACAAAAACTTTTACTTGGTCCAGTAATTTGTGTACATCATTTTTCTATCTCACTTCTTGTAAATGTCATGGATTACATCAATTTTGTATATATCTGAAACACAAAACCACCCGTAAATCATGACATATCAATTTCATTTTTTTTTGTGTTGTGCAAACTATTTCTAATACATAAATTTTGAGATCGAAACAATTTACCAAAATGAAATTTTGATAACTGGTTATAGATGGAAGAATGTTGAGGTGAAAATGGAGCAAGCCAGGGTATAAAGGTTTCAACCTGGGAAATGGACTTGCTTATCTCATTGACTTATATTACTTTGATGGTTTAGGACATTATACTAGCTTTTGATCTGGCAACTGTTTTTCCTATTGTTTCTGGACAGTCATCCATTTGTTGTTCGGTACCGTCTTCTGCATCTAAACTGTATCAAGCACTCAAAATTCTTGCTTTTCCGTACTACTAGTTTTCATTGGCTCACTTTTGTCCATATCATCATTCTCTGTGTTTATGGTTGGAAGATATACGGTTCGTTCATTGATGAAAGATTACCATACTTAAATTATTTGATTTTAAAGCCCAAACAAAGATAAAAGTACTCTACTTTGAACTAACCTAACACAACAAACCACCCTATCATCCCAATGTGGGGTGTCTGCCCACTGCTTGCTTACCAATAAAATAAATAAAGAAAGAAATAAAAGTACTCCATTCCTTCCTTAAGTCTTGTGGAATGAAAGGGTTTACTGCTTGATGGAAGCATTCATCCAGAATTTTAAGCATTGCCAGCATACAATAACTCGAGTATCGAGAGAAACACGAGTGGGCATGTTTCTATCCTGCTAGATCTTTGATCATGTTGCTTTCCTTTATTTATTTATTATTGCCTTCTGTGATTGATTGACCGTTGCATAAATGTAAATGTAGATCGACTCTGTGAAGGGGGAATTGTACATTGCCTTCAACACAAGTCATTTACCGGTCACCATTACTTTGCCAGAGCGGCCTGGTTTTCGGTGGGAGCCCTTGGTGGACACTAGCAAACCTGCGCCATTCGACTTCCTCTCTTATGATCTTCCTGGAAGAGACGCAGCAGTGAAACAGTATGCACATTTTCTTGATGCTAATCTGTATCCTATGATTAGTTACTCTTCCATTGTTCTGTTACTCTCTCCCGACGATAATGCTTAGTTCCAAGTCCCATCATCCCATAGCGTGTATTCTCATAAAGATGGTGTTTTTTTTTTTTTTTTTTTTTTTTTTCACATATTACAAGACCATCCCCAACCTCTAGCAGTTTATAGAAGTTTCCAGACAGATCTGTTGAGCAAGAGGGAGGGTGATGTAACCACAGTAGAATCCAAGTGGGAAGGTCTTGTGGGGGCGTTGTAATCTTCAAAGTACGGATTAAGTAGACTTCTGGGTAATATTACTGGGTTTTAGTTGAAGTGATTTATCAATGGAAGGGTTTTGTTTTTGCCATTTCAGTAGCTCACTGTTCCTCAATCAACATTTTTTTTATAAAAATTTTCCTAATTGTGCCTTGGTTTCTGATTTGGATGGTAAAGCATGCTCAAATCTTTCAAATTTCTTCCGTTAGTTGGGATGTTGAGCTGATCATCAGGAAGCAATATGAACTGAGGGTAAAGGTTTGTGGAAAAGAAAAAATGATGTTGTTCCCAGTGCAGATAAAACATCAAGGTTATGTTTGATGTGCGTGAATGAAATGAAATGGAATTAGAATGGAACGGAATGAAAGTAGGAATGCAATTGGTTGTCAAGTTAATTAATGAGGAATGCAATTGGTTGTCAAGTTAATTAACGTTACATTAAAATGATTATTCTCATTCAGTTTTTTGGCTACCAAGATAAGTAATGAATGCTAGAATAGAGTAATTATTTTAATAATATTAATTGAAATTAAGTTGAAATAAAGTGAAATAAAAAATTGGGTAAGGAGTGGTGGTGGTGGCTGTGAGCATCCCGTAATAAGCAGTGGTGGTGTTGGATGAGTCGTGGTGACGGGGCAGTCGTCTAGCAAAGCAAGTCCCTCACTATCGGCTTTTTTTTTTTTTCCCTTTCAATGAAGCCTATTTTTAGATGTACGAGGGTTTATTATACATAACAAGTCATCAGAATTTTTTTAAATTAAATTCTTATATGACTTTTACAGTTTTCAATTCTCAAAGTCATTATCTTATAAAATTTAGCATTAAATTTCTTCACCAATAATGCATTTCTGAAGAAATTCTCCCTTTAAATGTTATATTACTGCATTAATTTTAAAATTTATTATTTGTAATTTATATCATATAAATAAGAAGGTTCATTTTAAGATTTTACCTTAGATTCCAAAAAGAGGTAGGCTGGGTTACGAGTGATGATACATGGGGTGATGTATGGATGGGTGGTTGAGTGGTGGTGGTGGGTGGGATGGGTGGATGACGAGTGAATAATAGTGGTAGTGATGGTAATTGTGACCGCCATTTAAATTTATAATTTATTTTTTCTCACCCTCTTATTCAATAAGGGAATAAGAATGTAGAAATGACTGCTTATTGCGTTGAGACAAATTTTTACATTTTATAAAATTGAGCATCTCATGAGAATTGATATTCTCACCTTTCAATAGCGTACCAATCGAGCGAATAGAAATGATTGATGAGAATGAGCATTTCATTCCTTCTCCATTCTGTCTTACCAAACGAGCTCTTAATAGACGTAAATGTGGCTTAGTTGTTCATGTATTGATGACCTGCCTAAACCCTTCCACATGGAACCAGATATGTGCAGTGTATCAGAGGTGATCATCAATCAAGAAACACATGCCAAATTCTTCGTTAGCATATTTAATACTAATTAATAACTTAATAACTCGTACCTATGGTACTTCTCATTAATTAAAATTAAATATATACATATTTAAAATTGAACTGTATTAGCACATTTTTCCTTTTCAAAAATCAATACAAATTCTCTTTTCATTGTATTTTTTTTTTCCTTCAAAAGAACTAAATTTAAAGTTAAAATTAGAAATTAGAAAAAAAAATCACTCCCTAATTTTATTTAAATAGTTGTAAAAAAAATAAAATAAAATAACAAATATAAAGAGTGTTACATAAATAAATTATTAATTGGTCTCATAAAAATAACTCAAATAAAAAATATTTATTATTAATCATATGTGTGCATAAAATAAAACAAATATAGTAATTATGACTAATTTAAATTTAAAGTTAGAATTTAGAATAACTAGAGAATTCAAAATAATAACTACTTCCAAATTTAACTACTATTTGATATTATTTTGTACTTTCAAATTTTAAAAATAGTAAGAGTTGCTAGAACTCATGAGCAATTGAATTTCTTTTCAGAATTTAAAAAAGTGAGTTCGTTTTAAGAACTCATAATTTTTTTACATTTTTTATTTATTAAAATCATATGTTACAATCTAGTAATTTTTTAGATAAAACAAAAGGTGAAATTTTTGTGTTTTAACGATGTGGGACAAAGAAACATTATAAATTTAAAAGATCTCAACCATTTATTGAATAATAAAACTCAATTTTAATCGTTAGATGTTAGTTTGTGATAGAGACATTTTCAAAAATTATCCTATTTTGTTATATGGATAGTGAATCTTAGTTTGTGAGAATGATATTTTTAAAAGATGTTCTGTTTTATTATATAGATAATCAACCTTACCAATATAAATTAAGATTAAAATTTAGAAAAAAAATACTAACAATTATTGTTTTAAGAAAAATAATTTAACTATTATTTCAGCTTTTTTTATTTGTGTTTTTTAGTTCAACTCCATTTTTTATTTGCATTTTTTATTTAATTACTAATATAATTAAAATATATAAATTTAACGATCATATTAAATTTTTAAGTAGGGAGATTCCTTCTGGAACTCATGAGCAAATAAATTCTTTTTCAAAATCTAAAAAAGTGAATCCCTTCTTTAGAACCCATGAGTTTTTTACATTTACTATTTACTAAAATCAAATGCCACAATTCTAGTGCTTTTATGGGCGAATGAAAGATGAAGTTGTTGTATTTTAGCGATGTGATACAAAAAAAATTATAAATGTGACATCCTGAATTTTTATTATTAACTTAATTTTATTTTAAACCTAAAAAATTTTAATTGTGATAATTTGGTATCATTTTAAATTTTTATTGAAATAATATGCATATATTGTAATGATTTTTTAAAATTTATTAATTAATGAAATTAATTAAATTAGTAGTAACTAACTAAAGCAAGTAAATGGATTCCTTTAAAATTAGGATGTGACCAAGTGTTTATATAAGATTAGTGGGTATTAAATTTGCTTGTGTCATGTATGAGATTTGGATGGGTTTAAATTGATGAGTAAACCTTAATGTGACCAACCTAAGGGATTTCACCTAGGTTACATAGGCACTTTGCATGATTAGTGGGTATGTGTGAGGCTTATAACAAGCCATGTGGAATGCCAAAAAAAAAAAAAAAGAAAAAGAAAAAAAATTATACATATATAACATAGATGGTGGACTATGTAAAT
This sequence comes from Sideroxylon spinosum, assembly GCA_003260245.2. NCBI lineage: Eukaryota > Viridiplantae > Streptophyta > Magnoliopsida > Ericales > Sapotaceae > Sideroxylon > Sideroxylon spinosum. The sequence goes on along the minus strand of QLOD02000016.1, from coordinate 15,443,383 downwards.
ATAAGGTGCATGTGTGCTCGTGAAGGAAGAAAAAAATAAATAAATAGTAAGAAAGTTACGGGAAAGAGGTTTGGAAGAAAAAAGTTTAAGGAAATTCGGCTAAATTTTAAGGTATGTATTTTATTTTGTTAATTTACAAAAATAATTTTATGAAAGTTTAAATAGATTAAATGTGTTGAAATATAGTGGTAGCGTTTTATATATTAGATTTATATTATTAATTAATTTAGACTAAATTATGGTATAGTGTATATAATTTATTTGGGTTAAAAATTTAGACCCGGAAATAATCGACAGCAACCACCTCTATAATTTAATTTCGTTTAACAAAATGTACATAATCACTAAGTAAAGGGTATTTAATATGAATTTAAGTTGACGGGAGCCTCTTTATATTAATAATAATAATAACAAATAATAATAATGATGATGATGATGGTGATAATAATAAATTATTAGTAAGTAATTAGTTAGAGGATTTAAATATTTGCCAAAAAAAAATTAGGTAAAATTATTGGTAACAGAAGCAAATTCTATTAATAGTAGATGATCTTCTCAGCTTCCCTTGAAATCTAACACACAAGCATGTAACATATCTTCAAAAATTCGGATGGTGCGTTTGGATTGCCCATCCATTTGAGGATGATAAGCAGTACTGAAACACAACTCCACCCCCACAGCTAGCTGGAAACTTTGCCAAAATCGAGAGATGAAACAGGAATCCCGATCCGATACAATGGACACTGGAGTCCCATGAAGCCTGACAATCTCTCTGATGTATAATCAGGCCAAAGTATCATTGTATTTGTCTTTCGAATAGGTAAGAAATGAGCCGACTTTGTTAGGAGATCCACAATCACCCATATTGCTTTAGAACCTTTTTTGGTCTTTGGCAACCCTACCATAAAATCCATAGATATTTCTCCCACTTCCATTTAGCTATCGGTAGTGGCTGCAGCAATCCAGTTGGTCAGACATTTGTTGATGAATTCTGCTACATCCATCTTCATTCCGATCCAATAAAATTGACACCTCAAATCGTGATACATCTTTGTGCCACCGGGGTGTACTGCCAATCGAGAGTGGTGGAATTCCCTCATGACATCCTCCCGTACTAGCTTTGGTATAAGGATCCTATCTTGATGTCTTACCACATCATCATCAATAATGGTCCATCCTAGCATTTCAACTGATTTTCTTAGTTTCAATCGGACATTTTCTATTTCTTCGTCTGACCTTTGTGCTTCAATTACTCTACTTATCAGGATCGGCCAGGCAACCAAAGTATATAATACCATTTGTTCACCTTCATCCCTATACTCAAGGTCAAACTCTCCTAAATTTTCCATCATCTTCCATTCTTTGGCAGTGACACATGCAAAATTGAAATGAACCTTTCTACTTAGAGCATCAACAACTACATTTGCCTTACCTGGGTGATATTGTAATTCAAAATCATAATCTTCCATATATTCCATCCATCTTCTCTTCCATCCATCTTCTCTGCCTCATATTCAAATCTTTTTGTGTAAAGGTGTACTTCAAAATTTTATGATCAGAAAACACCTCAAAATTTTCACCATACAAATAGTGCCTCCAAGTCTTTAACGCAAAGATTACTGCTGCCAGCTCCAAATCATGAACTGGATAATTCTGCTCGTGAATCTTCATCTGTCTAGAACCATAAGCTACTACTCTACCATTTTACATAAGTACACACCCTAATCCTTCACGTGAGGCATCACAATACACTAAATAGCCTTCGCCCCTTTCTGGAATTACCAAAACTAGGGTAGTAGTCAATCTCCTCTTGAGTTCTTGAAATGATGTCTCACAATCATTGTCCCAATTAAACTTACTTCCTTTCTGGGTCAATCTAGTCGAAGGAGCAGCTAACATGGAAAAATCAAGTATGAATCTTCAATAGTAACCTGCTAAACCTAGAAAGATACGAATTTCAAATACAGTCTTTGGTCTTGGCCATTCTAAAACTGCCTCGACCTTGGATGGATCTACTGTGCCCCCTTCCTCTGAAATTACATGTCCAAGAAATTTTACCTCCTTAAGCCAGAATTCACGCTTACTTCATTTAGCATACAATTGATGATCCTTTAAGATTTGCAATAACATCCTCAAATGTCTTTCATGTTCCTCCTCTGATTTAGATTATACCAGCACATCATCGATGAATATCACAACAAAGTTGTCCAGATAATCTCTAAACACCTTTTTCATTAAATCCATAAATACAGCTGGAGCATTAGTCAATCCGAATGGCATTACTAGAAATTTATAATGGGCATACCGAGTCCTGAAAGTGATCTTAGGAATGTCCTCCTGCTTCATCCTTACTTGGTGATATCCGAACCTTAAATCAATCTTTGAAAATACGGATGATCCTTTCAACTGGTCAAAAAGATCATCAGTTCTGGGTAATGGATACTTTTTCTTGATAGTTACCCTGTTCAACTTCCAATAGTCAGTGCACATTCTTAACGTTCCATCCTTCTTTATTACAAATAATGCCGGCGCACCCCAAGGTGAGGTACTCAGCCTGATAAATCCCTTAGTTTGTAATTCTTCTAATTGTTTCTTTAGTTTTGCCAATTTAGCTGATGCCGTCCTATACGGTGGAATGGATATGGGTTCTGTGCACTAGATCAATACCAAATTCCACTTCTCGCTTAACTGGTAGGCCAGAAATGTCTTCTGGGAACACTTCTGAGAATTCACAAACAATTCTAGGTAGTTCTACCTTACTATTGCTTTCTTTTTCATCCACTGACATGTAAGCAAACAGACAGCATAAATCCACTCGCCAATGTCCAACTAAAAGCGACGAGATAAGAGATTCTTGTCGGTCAGCAAGGAAACGAATTTGATCTCCTCCCAGGGTAAGTAAGTTTACCCGTCCCTTAGAGCAATCAATCATTGCTTGGTACGACACGAGCCAATCCATACCAAGAATAATATCAAAGCTCTTCATTTCTAACAAAATCAAGTTAAACACTGAGTTGTACTCCCGACCATCAATACTATCTTTAATCACAAATTCGCATTCTTTACACACATTTGTCAGCCAAGAACATCCCGCCATAGGTGTTTTAATACGTAAGGATGGAGTTAAATCATGCACAGTTAATTCCAATGCAGTCACAAATGAGACAGCAATAAAGGAATGTGATACTCCAGTGTCAATAAGTACAGTGGCCTTAGAAGAATAAACATGAAAGATACCTTTGGTCACAATTGGTTCCACCGGTGCTTCTTGTGGTGCCACCATAAAGACTCTCCCTTGCACCAGTGTATTTAGTGGTCTACCACTTCTTGGTCCTTGCTGAGCTGGCCTTCCCTGCTGCTGTGCTCCAATTTGTATTGTTCACTGAGAAACAAAGCTTTGTTGCTGTTGCTGTTGCTGTTGCTGAACGGAATGTGATGTCGAAGGGTGGTTACTCGGAACAGGCTGACCTGTCTGATAAGTTCTTCCTTCTATGCCTCCTTACCTTTACGGACAAAACCGTTGGGTATGGCCTATCTCACCGCAACCATAATAGACTTTATTCTGTGCATTCCCTATTGTGACGGTCCAGTCTGTCTCTTGGCCCAAGGACACTCAGTATCCTTATGACCCCATTTTCTGCAGTTAAAACAAATTAATTGCCATTGAAGCACCCCATCAGATCTTCTAGATTGAGTAAGTATAGTACCTCATTGAAATGAAGGTTGAACTTACGGGGCTAATAAACTATCTCTTTGTCTCTTGCGATTTCTTCCTTCTTGTTGAGCTCCTGAGTTTCTGCTATTACGACCTTCCTGAATGCTCCTAGTTTTATTCATATCTCGTTCTATAGTCATGGCTCTATTTATCAAGACCTTATAATCTTCCAATCCCAACAATATCATTCTGTTCCTCAAAGCTGGCCACAATCCACGCTCAAATCTTCTACACTTTAGGTGCATGGTAGAAATAAGTTCTGGTGCATATTTAGACACATCTGAAAATTTTCTTTCATACTCCAGTACCAATATAGATCCTTGTATCAAATTGGTGAATTCTTTTTTTTTTTTTTTACATTGCGCAACGATTATGGAAAGAAATGATCCCTGAATCTCTCTTTGAATTCATCCCAGGTAAGGCCCGCTGACCCTCTAGAGTCCTTCACACTACTCGACCACCCAGATGCTCGTCCCACCAATTGGAAAGTTGTTAAAGTAATCCGCATTAAGTGATCAATAATGTTCATGGCTACTAAAAATTTTTCACATTCATCTGAAAATCGTTCAGCCATATCTGTGTCTGCAATACCATCATAAGTGGAAGGCTTCATCCTCCGAAATTTCCCCAAGTTGTTAGGGCTGACCTGTAATTATGGTTATTGATTCATTCTAGCGCCTGCCGCCAATACTGCTACTGTTGAGGCTAACAGCTGTAGTACTGCTCCCACATCCACTGTGGTAAGTTACAAAATTCCTGGTTATGGAGTGTGTGCTCTCTCTTATTCTGGAACCTTCCGTTGGATCCCAAGATACACTTCGACTACCACACTGTGGTGTGACTCTTGTTTTGACTGTCTAGGTATATATCATTTCCAATTGTAGGGACTCTGCTGCCTCTGCCTTGACTTCCATATTAATCTCGGCCTCTACCTTGACCGCGGCCTCGACCTTGCACTCTATGTGGTGGCATATTCTATTACATAAAATTATAACTCAATGTTATGTCAAAATATCCCATCAATAAATCCAAGATATCGAAATTTAACAATTTTATCAATAAAATAAGAATAATACATCCTAAAACATATTATATTATAGAAGAAGGGACTTATAATTTACATTGGAGTTGCGAAACAAATTCTCAGATGTATATACACAGCAAAATATATATACATATATCATTTCAAAACAACCACCTATTCCACAAAATAGGCTAATGGGGAGAGAGATATATACAACAAAATTTCTCTTTTCCCATGCTATGGCTATAGGATAATTGTCCGCTATGTCATCATCTTAATTATTTCTATAAGATCTACGTATATGGCCAAGCTGGCTATAAGAGTAGCATCTCGGTGGGTTGGGAGAGCTTCGTTATCGAAAATACCCTATTTATTGGCAATTAGAGCATCCTTGAGGTCTATTTCCAAACCCAATGCTCGACAATTTATCCCTGGTGCTCTCTTCCTGTTTCCCCCATTAATGTATAATGTTGTGGGTATTTGTTGCATAACTATTATGGGTTGTAGGACAGCGTATGGGGGCTGGCTGATTTCAGGGGGATACACTGGGCCCACGTTTACTGGCAGATTAAACATCGCTTCTGGGTTGATAAGGATAAGAAGCTCTTGATCTAGCTATATTATCTCTGAGGTTGTGTTCACAAAACCATGCTGCCCTGGATTATTTGGATTAGCCATTTCCTAAAATATAATAGAGAGAATCCAAATCAATCCTATGATCATAGTTTATAAAAAAAATTAGTGTTAAGTAAATCATTTAAAAAAACACAATTTATATGAGATCTCAGATATTCTTAACAATTTTCACATAGAGTATTTACTTCCCATGGTCCCTAGGTATTCTAAATCCACGCTCTGTACCAACTTGTCACACCGCAAATCTCATGACCCGAGAAGTGAGTGGAGAAGTCACAAACCATATATAATAACTACACAAACCCTTAACTCAAGTCCAATGCATCTACTCAAGGGCATACGTTCGAGTGAGTAACTAGAGTAATAACGTCTAAGTCTCGGTCCTGCTAAAATTTAAAATAAAATCTTGACCTTATGGCCTTACAACCGTATCAAATAAATAGAATAAATTTCACAATCCCAAATATTTCATAGTGAAGGTTGCTCCAATGCTGTCCTTAAGTTTTCCTAGGATGTCTATCTAAATTACCAATGTTTACACCTGTGTCACGGTCTGTAGGGATGTGAGCATAAATCCACGAGTGCCCATGAGGCGTAATAAAAACATATATGGTATATACAGATAAAAGAAAAAAATAATTTAAATTACCAATGTTTGCACCTACGTCACGGTCTGTAGGGACGTGAGCACAAATCCACGAGTGCCCACGAGGTGTAATAAAAACATATATGGTATGTGCAGATAAAAGAAAAAATATAATTTGAGATTTACATGCATAAAAGTGCTTATATCACACATTCAAGTCATTAAAGCATAAATCGTAAAAGAAATCAGTTATTATCTTCCTTTTATTTTTAATCATCACATCACAATCATAACAGTCATGGGACAGATACTATATAATATCGTCGTTTACAGGCCCAAACCCGATGGCCATCAACCCCTGCATAGGTTTAGGGTTTTTCAACCCAAGGGTAATCTCACTACCCTTTCTACTTTCCTAGTATCTGTCAATCTCACAATCACAATATCATTCACATTTCCTTTTTCTGTTGCTATTATCATCTCATTATAGTAAAGCATCAATATCACATCATCACTCTCATATGTATATATCTATTTATTTTATTTATTTATTTTTTTCTCTATAAAATAAATCACCCAAATATTCAGATTGACATTCCATATTACACGCGCACGTGCGTGTATGCACCTGTTATTATTATTATTGCGATTTTTTTATACAAAGTTTCTCATGAATTTGGGTAAAAAACCTTTACCATTATCATTTTATTATTATTATTATTATTATTATTACTACTACTACTACTACTACTATATTTCATTTTTTTTTTGGTGGTTAGTGTTGACTTTTCAAAGGCCAATGGGCCCCACAAAATTAAAAGATTTGATTTATATATATATATATATTGTTCTTTAAAACCAATCCAGCAAGATTGGTCTCCATTAGCCGTGCGTCCCCGGTCCAAATTTGGACAGAATTCTCATGATGTGATCTAAATTTAATCACTTTTATGCGAAATAAATACACGAAAAATTATTAACGTATTTTTACATCCCATATATGTAAATAATATGCAATAAATCCCTATCTCAAATATCCCAAAGTAGCAAAGTGAATGCCCGTAAATTGCCAACAAACTCTTTGTAAACCCCTGATATTATTCCTGTTATCACAGAAAATTTTACTAAATATTTTAATGTAATTACGAATTTTTTTAAAATATATTTGGATTTGGCGGGAATTAAATATACTTACCTACCTTAGTTTTTCTTTTCCCACGCACGGCCTTCTCCTCTGCCCCTACTTTTTTTTTCTTACTTTTCTTCCTCCCGTGGCTGCTCTCTCTCTCTCTCTCTCTTTCTTTTCCCGGTTTAGGTTGCCTCACACCTAGCTATATATATATAAGTGTGTTCATGGCTACCAAGAAAACATTTGGTTTGCTGGCATCCCTTTGGCCACATATTAAAAGCACATGGCTAGGTGGCCAAATGCATTAGTTTTTTTTTTTTTTAGCTTGGAGCCCACGGCTCTACGTGCATATATATATATATATTTTTTTTTGACATTATCTTCTTCTTCTTTTTTTCTTTTTTTCTTTTTTTTTGCATATACAAAATAATATATTTTAAAATTTTAAAAATTTCAGGTAATTATAGGAAAGCTATATTCGAGTTACTAGCAGCTCAACGACAATTACAGTTGTTAGAAACTTCATAGGCATTCTTAGGCTTAATTCACACAATGGTACAGGAGGGTCCGTTGATTTATCAGCCATTAGCTAAGGGACTAGTGCATCATAATCCTAGCCAATTACCATTTGCTTTAGCTCCTCCACCTGCCCCCGCTCCAAGTAATGGTCCAGTAACCAATGTGGTTTCGGGACCTACTCCAGCACTCCAGCATGTCCCTACACAGGGAGCTGCTATAGGGAAAATGATGATACAAAGGAAATGGACCCGGAAGAACCCATCTTTATTGTCGACAAAAGTAATGAGAGTTATAGCACTGCATGAGGGATGGGTTAGCAGTTGTATATAATTTTACGGAGGGTATTTTACGACACTGATCTATGTATAGTTAGAGGTGTCAAATGGGTTGGGTCGGCACGAGCATGGCACGTTCGAAGATGGCACGACACACCTTTGACACGCTAAAATCTTGGCATGGCACGACTCGGCACGGTCTAAGTGGGCACGTTTTCGACAAAAGATGACGAATTGACCCAGCACGGCATGACTCAGCACGGTCTAAATGGGCACGTTTTCGGCACAAGGGCACGAATTGACTCAGCACGACCGGACATGGCACAGAAGTTGTGACATCACGGCACGAGACGACACAGTCATTAAAGGACACGGCACTAATTGAGGTAGGGTACGAGACACGATTAAAGCACGCCACGAGCACAGAAGTTTACCGGGCACGGCACGGCACAGAAGTAGAATGGACATGGTAGGGGCACTTGGATTTTTGTGTTATTGTTTATGGGAGTGCTATGGAAGCTAGTTGGAGGGTGCTTGGTTATCTATTGGGTGCTATTTTCAGGATGCATGGTTGAGCTTACTGTTATTATTTTACTTAGATCATTTATTCATTCTTATCATGCTATCTTTTGCTTACTACGAACCCACTTGTATTTCATGGTTCTCATATTAAGGAGAATGTTAAGTTTTGGCTGTGAATAGTCACATGATGAGGTTTGAGGGACTCATTGCCAAAAGCTTTATATTTTTTTTTCAAAATTTGCATGAGTTTTGTACTTGTTCATGTGTTAAAGTTTATTGAGATCATCAGTCGTACAAAATGTTTATCCACAAAAAAGTAACGACATGACACAACCCGATTAACTTAACGAGCTTACACGGCCCAGCACGAGTTAATTAATTGGGCACAACACGACATGACACGATTTAAAAAGGTACGGCACGACACAATCCAATTAACTTAACAGGCCGGCACGGCATTGTACGAATTAATTAATTAGCACGACACGGCACGTCACAGCACGATTTAAAAAGACACGGCTCGACACGGCACGATAAAGAAAAATAGTCCGACACGGCACTGCTAAAGCACGGTACGACACGGCACACCATGGCACGATAAAGTAAAACAAGGCACGGTACGGTATGGCACGAAACATAGTTGGCATGGAGTTAAATGGCACGACACGGCACAACACGCACGTTTGACACCTCTATGTATAGTTTTTGGAAACCCTTGAACCAGTGACACATATGCACCTCAGTTATAGGGATAGACTGACATTTTGCATAATCAGGATGACATATATGTAAGGATATTTTTGTAAGTTGATTGGAGGACATCAATGAAATCATAATATTATCAAATGTGTCGTTTGCTTTGATTAATATATATATACACATACACATTAAATCAAACTATTTTATTTTCAGAATTTTACACCAAAGAGAAGGGAGGGATAATGAAATATCATATAAACAGAAGAAATTGAACCTAAGCATAAAAATGAATGGCACAGTACCACCAAATACTGGGAATGTTCCTACTATAGAACAAATGTGGCAGTTTATGCAAGATTTAGTTGAACAAATGCAAGCACAAGTGAAACCATCACAGGCACCTATGCTAGAGGTAATACCACCTCCACCCTCAGTACATGAACCACAACCAAGGATGAACCTACCTCCAGTAAATAATGGAGGGAATAAAAAAGCTAGGTGTTTTCAAGAATTTCTAAAGTAAAAACCCCCTGAATTTTTGGGAGAGGCTAATCTACCACAGTAAAAAAATGGCTAAAATAGATTTGTAAGGTATTGGATATTGTAGGGACCCCAGCTGAGTATCAGGTGGAATTTACTGCGTATCAGTTATAAGGGGAGGTAGACTTTTGGCGGGATTCTATTAAAGCAAGAAGGGAAGTGACTACGATGAGGTGGATCGAGTTTATATTTTTTATCAGTACTACTTTCGAGAAATGAAGATGGAGGAATTCATATGGTTAGAGCAATGGAATATGACAGTGGCTCAATATGCAGCCAACTTTTAGAATTTTCTAGGTATGCTTCTGACTTTGTAAACACTGAAGAGAAAAAGACCCGAAGATTTCAAAACGAGTTAAAGCCTGCAATTTGCTCTAAAGTGGTAGCATTCATGTGGCAGGGTTTTTCCAAATTGATTGATTGTGCAATGCTGGTAGAGCAAGATGAGATACAGAGAAATGTAATGAACGAACAAGGAAAATGGGAACCTTGGAGGAATGATAAGAAAAGAAGTACTGGCCAGAGTTGGACAACCAACATTTACCGACCATACCCCAAAAACTTTATACACTAAGGAAGTTAGATAATGATGAAGAATGAGACCGAGATGAAGAAATACTATAACTGTGACTATTTTGGACATCTACGACTACAGTGTCCTTGGCTAGGTAACACTCAAAGAGTGCGTCCCTTGGATACTCCACGACCTTCTTAGTTACCACCTCTGCAGGGTTACGCTAAGGTGATTCCAAGGCCAAGATACCAAAACCATCCATCATTCCAGGTGTAACCATATCAGGAAAGATCTAGCAATCTCACTATCCCACCTAAGCAGGCACAAACCTCTTTTACTGAGCATGGGAAAGGTCCAGCAAATGGAACTAAAGAATCGAATCGGATGTATGCTCTACCTACTTTGGAGATAAAATGAGAGGTGTCAAATGCGGTGATTGAAGGTACCATACTTCTATTCAACTCGTTGGTTAAAACCTTATTTGATTCTGGACCTACCCATTCTTTTATAACATAAAATTGTGTGGATAGTTTACAATTACTTGTAAAATCCTTGAATTTAGGAATGCATGTTACTACTCCAGTTAATGGAAGAGTAAAACTATAAAAAAAATATACCAAGTTGGTGTAATCAGAATTAAGGATCATGAGTTTGACACCAATTTAATAGTGTTGGACATGCAAAGATTCGATGTTATTATAGGAATGGATTGGTTAACAAGATATCATGCGATGATAAACTACTTTTGTAACACAGTAATGTTGTGGACAAATGATGGGGACAGGGTAAGGTTTGTTGGAAATAGGGGTACCTCGTTACCATTCACACTTATGAGTCTTAAGAAATGACAAATTGCGGTTAATGGTCATTTGGGTTTCTTAGGACAAATGTTGGTAGAAAATAAAGAATAGGGAGTTGAAAAGCTTACACCAATAGCTGATGAATTTTCGGAAGTATATCCTAAAGAACTACCTGGGTTACCACCTGATAAAGAAATAGAATTGGTTATAGGCTTGTATCCAGGCGCAGCACCAATCTTAATAGCTCCCTATCGCATGGCACCAGCCAAATTCAAGGAATTGAAAATTCAATTAGATGGGTTATTAGGGAAGAAATTCATTCACCCTAGTACATCTTCATGGGGAGCACTAGTGTTGTTTGTAAAGAAGAAAGATGGGTCATTGAGATTATGTATCAATTACAGGTAACTGAATAAGGTGACTATTAAGAACAAATACCCACTTGTCTAGAATAGATGATCTCATTGATCAATTAAGAGACGCAATGTATTACTCCAAAATTGATCTTAGATTAGGATATCATCAATTAAAGGCAAAGGAAACTATGTCCCAAAGATGGATTTTCAGACTCGATATGGGCACCATGAATTTTTGGTGATGCCATTTGGATTGACCAATGCAGCTGCCGTAATTATGGATCTAATGAATCGAGTATTCAAAGAATATTTGGATCAATTTGTGATAGTATTTATAGATGATATCTTAATATATTCACGAGCAAAAGAAGAGCATAGAGATCATCTGCAAGTGGTGCTAAAATTGTTAAAAGAAGTCAAATTTTTGGGTCATGTGGTGTCAAAAACTGGAATATCCATGGATTTTAGTAAAGTTGAGGCCGTAGCAAATTGGGATCGACCAAAATCTGTAACTGAAATCCGAACCTTTCTAGGATTAACCGGGTATTATAAACGATTCGTAAAAGGGTTTTCAAAATTAGCCACTCCACTAACTCAATTAACTAGAAAGGGTGTTAAGTTTGAATGGGGAGACAAATGTGAGAAAGCCTTTTAAGATTTAAAGAGAAGACTGACAACTGCACCAGTAATGACACTACCTACTCTTGGAAGGTCATATGTAGTATATACAAACGCATCACATAAGTGATTAGAGTGTGTGTTGATGCAAGATGGAAGGGTTGTAGCTTATGGATCTAGGTAATTGAAAAAACATGAAGAGAATTACCCTACACATGACTTAGAATTAGCGGTAGTCATTTTTGCTCTAAATATTTAGAGATGTTATCGTTATGGGGAGAAATTTGAGATTTTTACAGATCATAAAAGTTTAAAGTATGTCATGACTCAAAAGATCTAAACCTAAGGCAAAGAAGATGGGTGGAGTACTTGGAAGATTATAATTTTGTGTTGCAGTATCATGCAGGCAAAGCTAATGTAGTTGCTGATGCTTTGAGTAGGAAGAATCAAGAAGCCCTACATTATCTAATTGTTGAAATACATGATATGCTAGAGACTCTAAGGACATATGAATTATATATGGAGACTTAAAAGTCCCAAGATTCATATACAATTTGGTAATTCAACCTACTTTAGTAGAAAATGTGATAAAAGCTTAAGAGGATAATGAGGAGATCAAAGGTTTGAAAACAAAAATTGAGCATAGAAATGAGAAGCCAAGGTGGAAAATATTCCCTGATAGAAGCTTGAGATACAAAAGTCAACTGTATGTAACCCAAGATTCCACTTTGAAAGATGAAATTTTAAAAAAACGTACGTAAATCCAAGTATGTTATGCATTTGATAAGTACTAAGATGTATCAAGATCTGAAACATCAATCCTATTGAAAAAGCATGAAAGATGACGTTGCGCAATATGTAGCCAAATGTTTTAACATGTCAACAGGTGAAAGTAGAACATCAAAAACCAGAAGGGTTACTACAGCCATTACCTATCGCGGAATGGAAATGGGAATTTACAACTATGGATTTTGTTGTAGGGTTACCCTGAACGCAACAGTAATATGATGCTATATGGGTAATAGTAGATAGGCTCACAAAATCAACTCATTTCATGCCTATGATGACAACTGACTCTCTTAATACCCTTAGCAAATATTACATTAAAGAGATAGTTAGATTGCATGGTGTACCTGAGTCAATAGTGTCAAATCGAGACCCCTGGTTTATTTCAAAATTCTGGCGAAGCATACAACGAGCTTTGGGTACCACACTTAATATTAGCACTGCCTATCATCCCCAGATAGATGGATAATCGGGATGGGTGATCCAAATTTTGAAAGATATGTTACGGGCTTGTGTATTTGATTTCCAACATAGTTGGAATGAACATTTATCATTTGCAGAATTTGCTTATAACAATAGCTACCAAGCAAGCGTAAGCATGACATTATATGAAGCATTATATAGTCGACCTTGTAGATCACCAAATTGTTGCTTAGAAACGGGAGAGTCGAATTTTTACGGGCCAGACATAATCCAAGAAACCACTAAGAAAATTAAGTTGATCAAGGAAAGGCTTAAAACAGCCCAAAGTCAAAAGAAGAGTTATGCGGATCAACGAAGAAGACCATTGGAATTCTCAGATGGAGATAAGGTATTATTAAAAATGATACCTCAGAAGGGAATAATTCGATTTAGGGAAAGAGCAAATTATCCCCTGGGTATGTTGGACCGTTGTTTGGTCATACGAAGGGTTGGTGAGGTGGCATACCAACTAGAGTTACCCCAAGAGTTGGCCCAAATCCATGATGTCTTTCATGTGTCTATGTTATGTAAATATGTACCTGATTCGAATAGTGTCATAGATTAGAATGATGTGGTGGTACAGTCAAATGTGACATATGAAGAAAAACCAATACGGGTGTTGGACACTAAAGAAAGAATCTTAAGAACTAAAATAATACCATTGGTGAAGATCCTATGGCAACATCACGGAGTTGAAGAAGCAATTTGGGAGACGGAGGCAAAAATACAGATGAAGTATCCTGAATTATTCACATGATAGTGAATCATTTTTTTCCTTGTTACGCTATTCGGTATACCCTAATTAGATTCGTTTATTTACAAAGATTATATACATATATACAAATGAGTGTGGAGAAGTCATCATCTGGAAAAGGCTGCTTGGGAAAATAAATAGATAATACTATCTATATCTAATTCCGCCAAATAAGAATTTCAAGGACGAACTTCTTTAAGGGGAGAAGAATTGTGACATCCAGAATTTTTATTATTAACTTAATTTTATTTTAAACCTAAAAAATTTTAATTGTGATAATTTGGTATCATTTTAAAGTTTCATTAAAATAACGTGCATATACTTTAATGATTTTTAAAAATTTTTTAATTAATGAAATTAATTAAATTAGTATTGACTAACTAAAGCAAGTAAATGGATTCCTTAAAATTGGCATGTGGCCAAGTGTCTATATAAGATTAAGGGCATTAAATTTGCTTGTGTCATGTGTAAGATTTGGATGGGCTTAAATTGATGAGTAATTCTTAACATGGCCAACCTAAGGGATTTCACCTAGGTTACCTAGGTAGTGTGCAAGATTAATGGGTATGTGTGAGGCTTATAAGAAGCCATGTGGAATGCCAAAAAAAAAAAATTATACATATATAACATAGATGGTGGACTATATATATAAGGTGCATGTGTGCTCGTGAAGAAAGGAAAAAGAAAATATAAACAGTAAGAAGGTTACAGGAAAAAGGTTTGGATGCAAAAGTTTAAGAAAATTCGGCCAAATTTTAAGGTATGTATTTTATTTTGTTAATTTACAAAAATAATTCTATGAAAGTTTAAATAGATTAAATATGTTCAAATGTAGTGATAGTGTTTTTCTTATTAGATTTGTATTATTAATTAATTTAGACTAAATTATAGTTTAATGTATATAATTTATTTGAGTTAAAAATTTCGACTTTGAAATAATCGACAGCAACCACTTCCATAATTTAATTTTATTCAACAAAATGTACATAATCACTATATTATGATGATGGTGATATTAATAAATTATTAATAAGTAATTAGTTAAGATAAACAAAGATATTTGTCCAAATAAAAATTAGGTAAAATTATTGATAACAGAAGAATTATTAATCTAGACCCCTTGGGCCAAATATAACAACTGAAGTGATTAAACAATAGCATATAAATATGTGTTGACAATCCATAATTTATTTATACAGAATTTAACCTGGATCATGAGAGAAGTCAACAAGAAAGACCACTAGACCCGTTCAGGAAGGAGATTTGTTCTTATATATAAGACTTAATATTTTGTGTAAAGGCATGATAAGAATACATAATTTCATTGCATGACTATTGTGATACTACAAGAGAATGTAAAATGATGGGATTGGACTTTACAGGATTTAAAGTATCACTCTTAGATATTCTAAAATTTATTGATAGTTGTGTGGGTAATACTGTTAATTGTAATTTGAGAATTTAAGTCGTTAGGCTGAGGCAACGGAGTTATGATATAAGGATGGCATGGGGATATAAGAGTGAAAAAGGGTTACTGTTAATATTATAATCACTTCATGTACTTTTACATGAAGAATATTTTGAGGGGCTATAAGGGTGGCGAGATGTCATAAGGCTGGGAAGGGAGTAATCTTGCATGAGTCTTACACTGATTATTCATTTAATTCATAATGTTATCATCTATTTTAGTTGATAATTACAATTACTCTGAGCACTTAACATCTGTCTTTATATGAAAATACTTGTTGATATTATTTTAATATTTTTCCTATTGGGCTTAACAGTTCACCCCATCTTATGGGTTTTGTACAGAAAAACCGTTTGATAACGAGAAGTGAGGATGATAGAGGCTAATAGCCAATCCAGATTGTCGATTAACAGTTAGAATAAGGCTTGACATATGTGAAAATTTTTTAAATAGCTAGATTAGGAAAGAACTTATGTAATCAGTTTGGTTATCATATTTCGGTTTTTCTATTAAAACCCAGGATGTGACAATGAATGTAAAAAATCTTAGTCACTCGATAAAAAACAGAACTCAATTTCAACCGTTGAGTCTTAGATTATGAGAGAGACAATTTAAAAAACTATCCTTTTTTATTATATAGATTACTTGCTAATAGTACGATAATGCTCTGTTTGAAATAGTAGACTTGATGAGAATTAATTTTATTTAATAAGTGTTATCATCAGTTTTTATATTTAGAATTTTTTTCTTGGTATTTAAGTGTAATTTGGATTAATTGGTGAGTATGTACATCATCGTAGGGACATTCCTCTATATATTCAAGGAATTAGTAACAAAAGTAGATCTCCCAACTAGTTTAATCGTAGTATTAATTATAAAATAAAATTCTCAAGTATCATACAATCTAATATCTACATTATAATTTTTAATGACATGTATCTATGTAGTCTTAATTAGAATCTCACACATGATGTTCTTGAGAATAGAAGCAATTAAGGATGAAAGCCCCTTAAATGTTCTTGCATTTTGTTCATTCTATAAGTGATCATAGTTGCCCAAGCTAGTTTACAAATAGTTTTACCAAGACTTTTCTCACTGAATTTTCTCAAAGCCCGTATAACTTCTTCCTTTCCAAGGTTGTTTTGCCTTTGTGATGAAGCACTTTTGTAATATAATCTTCATTAACTCAACTGAGAAAGGGTATAAAAAGAATACATGCTTCATATTTTCCCAGGCATTCCTATATAGAACTCAAGCGGGATCAACATTCATCCCATGCTAGCAATTTTTCCTTGGTGTTGAGTCTCTCTCTAATTGCAAGATAAGATAAAACTATGTCTAGAAGTATGATTAGGGAACTAAAGAAGGTTATGCCATATTACTTTTTAAGCATGTTCCCTTATAATATTCCAAGTGACGATGGCATTATAGGCTTCATTTTTAGATGCTATCCAAATGAACTTACCTGGTAATTGGGGATTTGGCCCATAGTTTGAAGGCCCTTCAAGAATAATTTCATTTAACTCCTGTGTATTCATATAAGGCCATCTCCATTTTCCGTTGCTAATTACCCTCAAGACTTTAGCATCTTTAGTCAAGCCAAAATCATAAACATATCTAGAACCATATTTATGAATTAGAGGGCCAATGGGGTGCCAATTAGAGTACCAAAGAGAGATGGATTCACCATTACCTATGATATACTTGGAGTGCCTGTTGCTTCTTTTCGGAGCTTGAGTAATTTCCTCCAATTCCAAGAGTAGTCCGAGGGAGGCTTTATTTCCCAGAAGCATTTGCCTTTGAGAAGGTTGGAGTTACACCACATGACCCAAAGTAATTGGCTTTTGGAACATAATACTCATAGATGCCTCATCATAGCAGTCTTGTTCCATTCATGGATTTTTTGAATACCTAGGCCCCCTTCATTTTTTGATAAGCAAACTTCATTCCATGCTACTTTATTTCCCCATTTCTTTAGCTCAACATCTGACCATAGAAATATTCTTAAAGTTTGCTTTATAGAATTAGATACTTTCTTTAGGAGAATGAAATGGATGCTTCAATAGATTTGGATGATAAATAAGATGGCCTTGACAAGAACCAATCTACCCGCATAGAATAGGCATTTGGATGTCTAACTTTTCACTCTTTTAGTGATTTTCTCAATTAGCTCCTTGCAATATTGGGCTTTAGCTTAGTGAATATTAAGGGAACTCCCAAGTACTTGACTAGTAGTTCACCTAGTTGAAACCAAGAGTGGAGCAGAGGTGTTGTAAATTTTACTCTTCGTTTCCTTCAGCTTGAGACCTAAGTACTTATGGAACTCGTGAAGTGCCTTTCAAATAAGTTGAAAAGTTGGCTAATTTGGAGTGCATAAAAGGAACATGTCCTCCACAAAACATATATGAGTGATAGGTGGGTTGAAGCACTTAGATGATGAGAGAATTCACCCTCTTCCACTGATTTGTTGAATAACCATGTGAAGGATTCCATAGCAAGTAATAATAAGTATGGAGAAAACGAGTCACTTTGTCTGAGTCCTTTTGCACCTTGGAAATATCCTTCAAGAGCTCCATTCAAGGAAATTGTGAACTAGGGCAAGGTAATACAGACTTCTATCCATTGCTGGAACTTGGCTAGTAGTTGTAGAGCATGTAATATATCAAGTAGAAGGCTCAATGAGACTGAATCAAATACTTTCATCATATCAATCTTCAAAGCACATCTATAAGATAAGTTATTCTGTGATTATTCCTTGTCAATTCATGTATGAGAAGAATTTGATCAGAGAGAGATCTTCTTTTGACAAAAGCTACTTGTGTAGGACTAATTGCATAAGCTATTATCCTCTTGAGATTGTTGGCGAGTATCTTAGAGATGCACTTGTAAATGGTTGAGCAATAGGAGATGGGTCAATAATTAGTGACTTAAATTGGGTTTGGAATCCTAGGCACCTGTACGATAATTGTGGAGTTGGCTGCCTTCAATAATTTTCATGAACAATAGAAAGCTTTGACCACTTCAATAAAGTCATCCCCAACAATATTCCACACTTTTTTGAAGAAATGGGAGGTGTATATGATCAGGCAATGAGAAGAAGGTATCTTTGATTTCATCATTGCTTACATCAGAATCAAGTGAACTTATAAAAGCTAGAGGGGCACTAGGTTACATGATTTCATTAACATATTGCCTTGCACCACGGGGATAGTTGAAAAGAGTCCCTAGGAGTTGCTTATAATGATCAATAAAGATAGCCTTTACTTTCTCATAATCTTCTTATCTTTCCCCTTGATTATCCAGGATTGTGAGAATTTTGTTCCTCGAACAATGAGCATTTACTTTCCTATGAAAATAGGATGTGTTTTGATCTCCCACCTTAAGTGTGTTATCTCTTGCCTTTTGCTTGTAGAATGCTTCCTCTGCCAAAGCAAGCTGTATGTAATCCTCAAGTGCATTACTTTCTTTCTTCAGGAAGTTTGAAGATGGCCTAGGTTGAAGCTCTTTTGGAATTTCATCAAGCTCAGACATGAAAGCTGCTACCTTGTTTAAAAGGTCTCCATAATACTTGGCATTGAAAGCTTTGAGAGCTAATTTGAGGGACATAAGCTTAGAGAAAAGTTGAACACTGATGTACCTGATGAAGGCCCATTCCTCTTCTAATATTTTTTCAAATTCCTTATGCTTTGTCTAAAAGTTGAAGAATTTGAAAGGCTTCATTCCAGTTTTGATACTTGGCCATAAGTTGATGGTGATCCAACCAAATTTTGTTCACCATGGCTCTATCTAATTTGCTATAGATCCTTAGCCCAGCTTCTTGTTTGTCATTCCATGTATGTAAGCAGCTCAAGTGTCTTAAGTCAGTCACTTCAATGGCATCAAGACAGTCATTAAATTGAAGCACCCATCAATTCCTTAGCACCGTTCCTTTCCTTCTCACTCCGAACCACATTAAAGTCCTCCGCGACTATCTAAGGTTCAAAATTATCAACTAATATACATGGTTAGCTTGCAGCTTATTCCATAATAATTCTCTGACTTTCCTGTCACTAGAAGCATAGACAAAATTGGTAAAACAATGCAAGGATAAGAGCTGGTGAGTGATGTGACAAAAGATAGATTGGTTGGAGCTAGATAAAATATTTATGCTTACTGTAGTAGGGTCCCATATTAATAGGATTCTAGGAGCTACATCATGTGTGTGGTTTCCAAAATAATAAAAGGTTGGGCTAATTACTTTAAAAGTATTCCCTTTGTTATGAGACCTTATTTCAGTTTTCAAAAGACCAATGAAGTTAAAAGAAGAGCTTTTGATAAATTTCTTAATCTCTGCCTACTTAATGGGGTGATGATTTATACCCTTTGTGTTCCATGTTACAAAACTCAATTGAAAGTGATGGAAGCATTAGGAGACTTGGCTTGGATAGCCTTATTCTTTTGCACTAGAGCATGGAAAAGCTTTTCTTGTTTCTTCCTTTGGCTTTTAGAAAGGTTGAGGTCTGAATCTGGAGAGCAGACTTTATCCTCTTCTTAGACTTCCTTGTGGCCACATTAGGGGAAAGAGAGCAATTTACTTCCAGATGGATTTGGTGATTAGCTTGCATTGACAGAGGAAGTTCCTTGCTCGCTATATATGTACCATCTTCCAAAATCCAGGCTAGCTTAGAACTATCATCATTCTGGAGAAGTAACGGTACATCAGGATGAGGAGAATCTAGGATTTGGATAGCCAATGGAGTGAAGGCTAAAGGATCCTCACTTATAGGACTATTGAGGCTACTGAATTTGTTGCATGATACAATATCCATGGAGAGAGCTAATAAGCATTCAACTTCATGGTTTAAAGCCCAATCTACTTCAGTTGAATGAACTATGGTGTCACCAAGGTCTTTATCAATTGGAGTAGGATTAACATTCTACACAGCAATGGACTCTTCTTAGCTAGGTGTCTTGGATGGCCCTCTAGAACTTTAAAAGCCTACATGTATTATTGATTCATAGCCTTTAGGCATTGGTTGGACTTATGTCCAATTTGCTTACACAATTCAAAAGAAGCAGGAAGCCACTCATACTCTACAAATTGGTAAAAAGTAATATCATCTGATCCATTATCTCTATGACTCAAGGATAGGTAGAGTGCTAATCTACTTCAACACAGGTTCTTGTATAAGCTGATCTTTGCCTCATGGCTGTCATTCGATCAGTGAACAAAAAGTGGCCAATTTGACTTGTTATTTTACTTGGAGTTTTGGCAAAACATAGGTAGAGTTTAAGATAGGGTAATCTTACCTAGATTGGAAGCTTATATGGGTTGATTCTATCATACAATTGGGATGGTGACCATGGCTTCATGATTAAGGGTTTGCATAGTAACTCCAATGGCCTATTTCAAGTACTTCTAGTTTTGTTTGCTTGTCTTGGGAGTTGAAAATAAAAATGCTAGATTTCAGTATGAACAGTAACACTTCCAAAGGCTTTCCATCTTCTTTCTACAAATTGTTTCATAAGATTGTTGGGAGGTTTTAGCTCCTATCACATAGTCCATAATTGCGTTATTTCACCCCTATATTTACTCAGAGACTTTTTCTGCCGTTATGGAAATGGATGGGTTGGTCCTAGTATTTTTTGAACTGATTAGAATAAACTGTAAAGATGTGTCATTTGTTTTGATCCTGTCAGAGTTGAAAAGCGGGGCCCAAGAAGGTTTTGGGTTTGTAGAGGAATGGCTCCAGGCAGCTGGCATATGGTGACCAGTTAAAAGAGCTATAGGATACCTGGTTTGTTTACATAGGTGGGCACCAAATTTTGGACGATTAGATTTTTAAATTAGGCAGGCAGAATGTTTTGGCTTTTACATAAGGTTAGCTAGCATGGCACATCAGTTTTGGTGTTGGAAAAAGTTTTCTGTAGCCTCTCAGGTGCTTGTATGGTATTGTCACATAAAAGTTGCTTTTTGATCGAGGGTAGTGTTTAGATCAAGTAATAGGGTTTGTGGGAGTGTTTTGAAGAACTTGGGGGCTCATCATGGTCCTTTGTTAATGGCTGGTTGCTTAAGAAGCTAGAAGACACCAGAGTTGCATCAGCTATAGAATGAAAATCAACAACTAGAGACATACCTTTGGAGTTAGTAAGAGCTCTTCTCCACATCATATACTTAATAACAGGATGTCTTTCCTTGGATTGATGAATCACCATCACCTTTTCTACGTTATGATCTTCCAATGGAATAACCCCTTACAGCTACTTCCATATCATTTCAACAGTAGCCTTGGTTTCTCATCCGTAGGATATTAGCTCTTAACTCTTCAATGCTCCGGCATGAGGAGGGAACTCTACTTGATGATGAGGAAAGAGACCTGGTTTTAATCTGAGATACGTCTTTATCTTGCAAAGTTACTAGAACAATGGGTTGAATACGTTTGGATGAAGCTTTCAAGAAGGCCCCATCCGACACTATACTAACCTTCAAGGGAAATGGCAAACCTCCTAAACAAATACCAGTTGATCCTCTTCCAATTTCATCATGAATACTTGCATTACTTGCTAGTGTTGTAAAGCTAGAAGAAGATGAGGACTTAGAAGATGGCAAGAGAATAGTACTTGCTTGTGAGCTAGAATGGGAATCCATAAAGGTTTAGAGAAAGAAGCTCTCATGTTATTCAGTTCAATGGAATGGCTTAACATCAACATATTGTAGCGATTTCACTTGAAATAAAACTTTATGATTCAAACTAGAAAAATGTGAGAGCTTCTCTCTATAAAACCTTCTTTCTCTAAACCTTTATGGATTCCCATTCTAGCTCACAATCAACTACTGCTCTCTTGCGATCTTCTAAGTCCTTATCTTCTTCTAGCTCTACCAGACCAGCAAATGATGGAAGTATTCATGATGAAACCAAAGAGGATTAATTGGTATTCAATTAGGAGGTCTATCCTCTCCCATGAAGGTTAGTATAGTGTCGGATGAGGCCTTGTTGAAATCTTCATCCAACCCTATTCTACCCATTGTTCCAATAACTCCGCAAGGTAAGGACATATCTCAGATTAAAGCCAGGTCTCTTCCCTTATCACCAAATAGAGCTCCCTTCTCATGCCGGAGCATTGAAGAGTTGAGAGCTAATATCCTAAGCATACGAAACCAAGGCTACTGTAGAATTGATATAAAAGTAACTGTATGGGGTTGTTTCATTAAAAGATTATGAAACAGAAGAGGTGATGGTGATTCATCGATCCAATGAAAGAAGTCAAGCTACTGAGAATATGATGTCGAGAAGAGCTCCTACTAACTCTAAAGATATGTCTCCAATTGCTATTTTCATTCTATAGCTGATGCAACTTTAGTGTTTTCTAGCTTCTCAAGCAATCGGCAATTAACAAAGGACCATGATAAGCCCTCAAGTCCTTCAAAACTCCCCCACAAGCCCCATTACCTGGTCAAAAGATATGTCTCCAAAGATACGCTGCAACAAACTTTTTCCAACACCAAAACTAATATGCCATACCAACTACCATTGTGTAAAAGCCAAACCATCCCACCTACCCAATTTGAAAATCCAACCGTCCAAAATCTGGTGCCCATATGCATAAACAAACTAGATATCAACTTTCCTCATTTAAATGGAACTATGTATCCTACAGCTCCTTTAACTAGTCGCCATGCACCAGTTGACCCGAGCCATTTCTTTGCTAACCCAAAACTTTCTTGGCCTTAGCATTTCAACTCCAATAGGATTAAAACAAATGGCATATTCTTACAGTTTATTCCAGGCAGTTCAGAAAATGCTGGCACCAATCCATCCATTTCCATAACAGCAAAAGAAGTCTCTAAAGAACTATATAGATAGAGCAATATAATTGTAGGCTATGTAAGGAGCTAAACCCCGCATAAGCTTATGAAACTATTTGTACAAAGAATATGGAAAGCCTTTAGAAGTGTAGAGCTGCTCATAGTGAAATCTGGTATTTTAATTTTCAACTTCCAAGATAAGGAAACAAAGCTGTTAGGGATAAAATTGTAAAGTTGGCATATCTATAGTCAAAACAGAGTCTGTAATGTTTAGAATTAGTGTAGGCTAAGACACTATAGTCTTGAGTCAAGTAGAAGTGTAAAGGCCTCAAGAAAAGTTATCCAAATACTTTAGAAGTCTGAAACGAGTTGGAAAAAGCCAAACATGCATTAACGCAGGAAGACCGCGGGAAGACCGCACCTAGTCGCGGGATAAAGCCGAGTTCCACATCTGTCAGAGTGGTCGTGCGGGAATCCGCGGGAAGGCCGCGGGTAGCTCGCGGGTAGGCCGTGGGTAGGCCCTTCCCGCGAGGTGAAGTGTCGGCTTCTTCGTCTGCTGCTCTGGATCCTTTTTTACGCAGGTTTTTGCACTCATATATATATACACCTGACGTATCTAGGGTTTGAAAGAGAGCCAGAGACAGAGAGAATAATCATTATTGTTGAGAGCTATTCAAGTCTATTCTTCTCTCCATCGCTTAGC
>QLOD02000016.1:15376428-15419391 GCA_003260245.2 Sideroxylon spinosum | reverse complement strand
CATATATTGTCTTCCGCTTTCAATTATTTATATTCTTGATTGCTTGGGATATCTAGCATAGTACACGTGTGAATTTTTAAAAGCTAAAAGTACTTGAAATAGGCCCTTCGAGTTAGTACGAAAAACCTTTAATCTTATGATAGAATTAACCCAAATAAGCTTCTAATCTGGGTGAGATTACCTTACCTTAAACTCCATTTATGGTCTACTAAAACTCTAAGTCATATAGCAAGTCAAATTGGCCACTCTTTGTTCAATGATCGCATGACAACCATGTGGCAAAAGATTAGCTTATGCAAGAATTTGTGTTGAAGTAGATTAGCGCTCTACCTACACTTAAGTCATAGAGATAATGGATCATGATGGAAATTCTTTATACCAATTTGTGGAGTATGAGTGGCTTCCTGCTACATGTGAATTGTGCAAGCAAATTGGACATAAGTCCAAGCAATACCCAAAGGCTATGAAACAACAATGGAGGTAGGTTTCTACAGTCCCAGAAGACTATCCGAGACATCCAGAGAAAGAAGAATCCATTGCTGTGCAAAATGTTAATCCCATTCTAGTTGATGAAGACTTTGGTGACACCATAGTTGACTCAATTGAAGTAGGCAAGGCTTTAAACCATAAAGCTAAATGCCCATTAGCTCCCCCAAGGATATTATATCATGCAACAAATTTAGTAGCCTTAACAATCTTATAATTAAGGATCCTTTAGCCATCACTCCATTGGCTATCCAAATCCTAGATTCTCCTTATCCTAATGTACTATTAATGCCCCAAAATGATGATAATTCTCAACAAGCCTGGATTTTGAAGATAGCACATATCCAGCGAACAAGAAAGTTACTCTGTCAATGCAAGCTAATCACCAAATCCAGCCAGAAGTAAACTTCTCACTTTCCCCTAATGGTGGCCAAAAAGAAATCCAAAAAGAAGATAACGTTTACTTTCCATGCTCTATAGATTCAGACCTCAACCTTTCCAAAAGGCAAAGGAAGAAAAAAGGAAAGCTTTTCCATTCTCTAGTGCAAAAGAACAGGGCTGCCCAAGCCAAGTCTCCTAATCCTTCCATCACTTTTAAATGAATTTTGCAACATAGAACACAAGGCATTTAAAACACCCTATTAAGCAGGCAGAGGTCATGAAATTTATCAAAAGCTCCTCTCTTAATTTCATTGGTCTTTTGGAAACTAAATTGACATTTCGTAACATAAGGAATACCTGCAAAATAATTAACCCAACCTTTTGTCATTTTGGTAACCACACACATGATGTAGCTACTAGAATCTATTAATGTGGGACCTTTCTACAGTAAGCATAAATATTATATCTAGCTCCAAACAATCTATCTTTTGTCACATCACTCACCAGCTCTTATTCTTGAATTATTTTACCATGTTTATCTATGCTTCTAATGACAGGAAAGTGAGAGAATTATTATGGAATGAACTGTAAGCTAATTATGCATTGGTTGATAATTCTAAACCTTGGATAGTCATGACAGATTTTAATGTGGTTCGGATTGACAAGGAAAGAAAGGGTGGCCAAGGAGTTGATAAACATGCTATGCTTTAATTTAGTGAATGTCTTGATGCCAATGAAGTAACTGATTAAAGATACCCGAGCTGCCGATATACATGGAACAACAAATAAGAAGCTGGGTTAAAGATCTATAGCAAGTTAGATAGAGCCATGGTGAATGAAAGTTGGCCTAGTTCATTTCTCAACTCTAAAGCATTCTTTCCTATGGCAAATATCTCAAACCATAGCCCAATCACCATCAACTTATGGCCAAGTTTCAAAACTAGAATGAAGCCTTTCAAATTCTTCAATTTCTGGACAAAGCATAAGGGATTTGCAAGAATAGTAGAAGAGTAATGGTCTAAGTCTACATTGGGGTACCCCCAATGTTCAAACATTTGTCCAAGCTCAAATCCCTCAAATTAGCTCTCAAAGCTTCCAATACCAAGTATTAAGGAGACCTTTCAAGTGGGGTAGCAGCTTCCAAGTTCGAGCTTGATGAAATTCAGAAATTTCTTCAATCTAAGCCATCTTCAAACCTTTTGGAGAAAGAAAGCAAAACACTTGAATAGTACATACAACTTGCTTTAGCAGAGGAAGCATTCTACAAGCAAAAGGCAAGAGAAAACACACTCAAGGTAGGGTATCAAAACACCTCCTACTTTTATAGGAAAGTAAAGGATCATTGTTCTAGGAACAAAATTCTCACAATCTGGGATAATCAAAGGGAAAGACAATAGGATTATGAGAAAGTAAAGGCTATCTTTATTGATCATTATAAGCAGCTCCTAGGGACTCATTTCAACTATCCCTAGGGTGCAATGCTATATGTTAATGAAATCATATAACCCACTGCCCCTCTAGCTTTAATAAGTTCACTTGATTCTGAGGTTACCAATGATGAATTCAAAGATACCCTCATCTTATTGCCTGATCATAAAGCTCCAGGCTCTGATGGATACACCTCCCACCTTTTTAAAAAAGCATGGAGCATTGTTAGGATGACTTTATTGAAGCAACCAAAGCTTTCTTTTCTTCAAGAAAATTACTGAAGGTGGCTAATTCCACAATTATCGCACTGATGCCTAAGATTCCAAACCCAAGTTAGGTCACTGATTATAGACCCATCTCCTATTGCTCAACCATTTACAAGTACATCTCAAAGATAGTCACCAACAGACTCAAGAGAATAATGCATTATGCAATCAGCCCTGCACAAGTAGCTTTTGTCAAAGGAAGATCCATCTTTGATCAAATTCTCCGTATGCATGAATATCACAGGAATAACTTATTCTCTAGATGTGCTTTGAAGATTTATCTGATGAAAGCATTTGACTCAGTCTCATGGAACCTTCTACTTGATACATTACATGCTTTACAACTACCAACCAAGTTCCGGCAATGGATAGAATTCTATATTACCTCCCCCAGTTCTCAATTTCCCTGAATGGAGCTCTTAAAGGATATTTCCAAGGTGCAAAGGGACTCAGAAAAGGTGACCCATTATCTCCATACTTATTTTTACTTGCTATGGAATTCTTCACAAGGCTATTCAACAAATCAATGGAAGAGGGTAAATTCTTCTATCATCCCAAGTGCTTCGACCCACCTATCACTCATATATGTTTTGCGGATAACCTGTTCCTTCTATGCATGCCAAATGAGCCAATTTTTCAACTTATTCAAAAGGCACTTCACGAGTTCCATTAGTAGTCAGGTCTCAAGCCAAATGAGAAGAAGAGTAAAATTTACATCTTTGGAATCAACCAACATGATAAACAGCACCTTTGCTCCATTCTTGGTTTTCAAATGGGTCAACTACCAGTCAAGTACTTGGGAGTTCCTCTACCAGTTAAGCTAAAGTTCGATGATTGTAAGGAGCTAGTTGAGAAAATCACCAAAAAAGTGAAAAGCTAGACATCTAAATGCCTCTCCTATGCGGGTAGATTGGTTCTTATCAAGTCCATCCTCTTTAGCATCCAAATCTATTGGAGTACTCATTTTATTCTCCCAAAGAAGGTATGTAATTCTATAGAGCAAACTTTAAAAGGATTTTTTCTATGGTTATGTGCTGGGCTAAATAAATAGGGAAGTAAAGTTGTATGGAATGAAATCCACTTACCAAAAAATGGAGGGGGCCTAGGTATTCGAAAAATCCATGAATGAAACAAGGCCACTATGATAAGGCATCTATAGGCATGATGTTCAAAAAGCCAATCCCTTTAGGCTGTGTGGTGTAACTCCAACCTTCACAAAGGCAAATGCTTTTGGGAAGTAAAGGCTCCCTTAGATTGTTCTTGGAATTGGAGGAAACTACTTAAGCTCCGAGAAAAATAAAAAGGCATCTCCAAGTATATTGTAGGTAATAGTGAATCAATCTCTCTTTGGTACTCTAATTGGCACCCCATTAGCCCTTTAATTCCTAAATATGGTTCCAGAATTGCTTATGATGTTGGCTTGACTAAGAATGCTAAAGTCTCGAGTGTAATTAGCAATAGGAAATGGAGATGGCCTTATTCAAATACAAGAGAGCTTAAGGAAATTATTCTTGAAAGGTCTCCAAACTATAGGCCAAATCCCCAACTACCAGATAGGTTCATTTGAACAGCATCTAAGAATGAAGTCTATAATGTCGCAGCCACTTGGGAAGCTATAAGGGAACGTGCTCAAAATGTAACATGACATAGCCTTCTTTGGTTCCCTAATTACACTCCTAGACATAGTTTCATCTTATGGCTTGCAATTAGAGAGAGGCTCAACACAAAGGACAATTTGCTAGCATGGGGGATGAATGTTGATCCCACTTGTGTTTTATGTGGGAATGCCTTGGAAAATATGGAGCATTTATTCTTTCTATGCCCCTCCTCAACTAAGTTAAGAGAGGTTATATTACAAAAGTGCTTCATCATAAGGCTAAACAACCTTGGAAGAAAGAAGTTATATAGGCTTTGGGAAAATTCAGTGGGAAAAGTCTTGGCTACACTATTTGCAAACTAGCTTGGGCAGCTATGGTCTATCACATGTGGAATGAACGAAATGCAAGAAAATTTAAGGGGCTTTCATCCTCAATTACTTACATTCTCAAGAATATCATGCGTGAGATTCAAATTAAGTCTACTTAGATACATGTCATTAAAAACTCTAATGTGGATGCTAGATTGTGTGATAGTTGGGGGATCCCATTTTGTAATTAATACTAGGATTGAACTAATTGGGTTGTCTACTTTTGCTACTAATTCCTTAGATATATGGGGGAATGCCTGTAAGATGATATATATACTCTCCCATTAATCCAAGTTACACTTAATTACCAAAAAAAAAAACTTTATGATTAGTTGGATTTGATTCATAACTTAAAATTTAAAATTTGTATACCATTTGAAATTCAGTACAAGATAATAAAATTTCATAATATCTCATTATTTTATTATCCAAGGAAGTGGATAAAAATTTATTTTCAAATATTATATTTATTATATATTTTTCTTTTTTACTTGTTTTTTCGAAATTGGTTTTTTTTTTTTTTTTTTTTACTAATGTGATCAAATTTAATATTTTTCTTAAATCAATTTCATTCAATTTTTAAATTTAAACATGCATTTCAAACATAAAATTTATTTATTTAATTGAATCAAATCAAATTAATTTAATTTTTAGTGCATATTTTATATATTTAAACTTGTATATGTAGATGTGGTTGGTAGTGTATATATAATTACCTAATTAAGTAGTCTGGAATTTGATGGGTTTATGGAAGAAGAATTAATGTGATGCAGCTTCAAGAATGAGGGTTTTCCGGTTTCATCTTATCTCTTTATTCATTATCGGGAAAATTCCAAAAAAAGGAAAAAACTTTTGCTCGAAATTTCTATTTTAAGAAATTAAAATTTCAAATTTCAAATATTTAAATTTTTATCGAACCCCAAGTAAAAGTTAAACTACCTAAAGACACCTTTTGTTACATATAATATTATATACACTGAATTAATTTTTATGGAAATTTCGTACGACAATGAAAAACCGAAGAAAGAGAATTAGGTTATGTTTGGAATGTGATTCTTTTAGTGAGAAAATGAAATTACTAGTTATTGTTATTTTGTTAATTCTAAACAATTAAAAATTAAAGTTCTTTTGGCAAATTTTTATTCAATTTTTTCTTAATTTTTCCAACTCAATAAAAAATAAATGGTAATGAAATAAATTTGAATTTTTGTAGTTAAACTTCTTCAACAATTAAACATATACTTTTTTTTTTCTTGATAAATTCATATTCTAAGCATAGCATCAATAATATTTTTGTAAAAATGCAAAATTATCGTACTAAATTAACATCATTTCATTAAGGATTTGTCGTTTCTGTGTATGAATCGAGTACTTAAAACTCATCCTACGTTTCTGTAGATGAATCAAGTACTTAAATCTCATCCTGTAGGCTGGTATTTGAGATCATACATTACAATTTCGATCCTAAAAACCAAGAACCATGCTGTTCTAATCCTAATTTCAAATTTTTAATTTTTAATTTTTAATATATACATTAAAATAAATTTTTTTTTTTTTAGTGGCTACGTGGTCTTGCCTCACCTGCGAGCCATCCAACCCACAGCATAGCTTAGTCTAAGGGGGAACTCGGGGGGCGCAGCATTTTACTGCTGCAGCTGCATAAGCTCAAAACGATACCGTTTTAGTGTTTTTTTCTTAAAAATGATACCGTCCCACTTAAACGGATATAAGTGGAATAGTGTCTTTTTGAAAAAAAAAACACAAAAACGGTGTCGTTTTGACCAACTGCTACCTCCCCCTCCTTCTAAGGGGTAGCCATTACACAAGGCATGGTCATTGCACCACATGGCCAAACGGAGTTTTGCCTACCCCTAAGACTTCCAGCAAATGGCACTTAGCCTTGCCGAGTGTGGCATAGCCATTCCAAATGGCTTAGATTCTTCAAGGATGCTGCCACGTGGCATAAAAAGCCACATGGAGGTTTTTTTTTTTTTTTTTTTTTTTGTTTTACTCATAGTTTAGACAAAAAGTAAAGAAATACTATTAAAAAAATAATATTTCGAAATATACTGTTTATGAAAATGCTACTGCATCTTCATTTCGTGGTTATTGGATAACATTGGATAAACACGAATTCATTTTGCGATTGTTAAATATCAACCCAAAAACGTGAAATGAATCTGTATTTTTGACAATTGATAATCATCTTTTTCTTAAGTGTTTTTCTTTTTTTTTTTTTTCTGAATATGGATAATCGTGAGTTTGAAAAAATTAATTAAAGATAATATATTATTTAAACAAGTTATTTATATTTTTTTAATTCAGTTATTTTTAGAATAATTTAATTAAAAATAAAATTTTCAAAAAAAAGATTATAATAATAAAATATTATCTTTTATCCAAATAATAATTTTTATCCAAAAAAAATATCTAACAAACAAGATTATAATCTATCCAAGTAATTTTTTATTTTTAATTAAATTATTAAACTAATATCCAAGAATTAATTGAATTAAAAAAATAAAAATAAGATTATAACTTATCTAAATAAAATTTTATTTTTAATTAAATAAATTGTTTAAATAATATCCAAAAACAATTAAATTAATTTAATCAAATTTTAAATATTATTTTGCTAAGTTATAATTTTATATTATCTACCTTTGATAATATAAGATTATAACCTAACAAAATAATATTTAATTTTTAGTTAACTATTCAACTAATAACTTAAAAAATTTGCTTAAAATTATAATCTATCTACATATTTTTTATTTTTAACCAAATTACTCAAATAACAACTAAAAATTAATTGAATTAAAAAAAAGATAAGATTGTAACTTATCCAAGTAATTTTTTATTTTTAATTAAATTAAATTAATTTTTTTTGGATACTATTTGAATAATTTAAATAAAAATAATATATCCACAAAATAAGATTATAGAAATATATAAAATAATTATTTGTTGTGCAAATAATAATTTTTTATTTTGAGTAATTTAATCAAAATAAAATTTTATTTAAATAAGTTATAATCTTATTTTTATTTTTTAACTCAATTAATTCTTAGATATTTGTCTAATAATTTAATTGAAAATAAAAAATTAGTTGGATAAGTTATAATCTTGTACAGCCATTTAATTAAAAATAAAATATTATTTAAACATGTTATAACCTTATGTATATAGTTTAATTAAAAATTAAAATTATTTGGATAAGTTCTGATCTTATATTATTTCAATAATTTAATTAAAAATACGAAATGTTTTAGACGAATTTAATGTTATTGGTTTTTTTTTAATATATATATATATAATGCGAATTATTTAACATTTGCACAAAAAATAATTATTTGGATAAGTTATAATCTATTCAAGTAATTTTTTTATTTTTAATTAAATTATTAAACTAATATCCAATAATTACTTGAATTAAAAAAATAAGATTATAACTTATCTAAATAAAATTTTATTTTTATTAAATTATTTAAATAATATCCAAAAAAGAATTAAATTACGTTAATTAAAAATAAAATATTACTTGGATAAGTCACAATCTTATCTCCTTTTTTAATTCAATTAATTTTTAGATAATTTGATTAAAAATAAAATAATATTTAGATAGATCATAATTTTATCCAAATTTATTAATTCAATTAATTTTTGGTTATTAGTTGAATAGTTTAACTAAAAATTAAATATTATTTTCATAAGTTATAATCTTATATTATCTATTATCAAACTAATATTTATAATTTAATTAATTTAATTTAATTATTTTTGGATATTATTTAAATAATTTATTTAATCAAAAATAAAATTTTATTTAGATAAGTTATGATCTTATTTTTGTTTTTCAATTCAACTGATTCTTGGATATTAGTTTAATAATTTAATTAAAAATAAAAAATTACTAGGATGGATTATAATCTTGTTTGTTGGATATTTTATTTGGATAAAAATTATTATTTGGATAAAAAGTTATATTTTATTATTATATCCTTATTTGTTGGATATTTTATTTTTTATTAAATTATTCTAAAAATAATTGAATTAAAAAGTACAAATAACTTATCAAAATAATATTTTATTTTTAATTAATTTTTTAAAACTAATGGTTATCCACATCCAAGAAAAAAAAAACACTCACAAATAATAAGAAAAAAAAAAGGCGGTTATCATTTGTTAAAAACACGGATTCATTTCGTGTTTTTTGGGCTAATATTTAACAACCGTGAAGTGAGTTCGTATTTTTCCAACGTTATCCAATAACTGCGAAATGAAATCACAGTTTCAGCCAATCTTAAAATCGCATTTTCATACCGCGTTTTCATCAGCAATATATTTTGAAATACTGTTTTGTTTTTAGTAGTATTCTTTCACTTTTATCTAAACTATCAGTAAAAAAAAAAAAACTCGCATACATTCTACTGGTCAGAACAAAAACTAAGGGGAAAAAAGAAAAGAAAAGAAACGAAACGAAAGAAACAAGTGCGGTTTGACAAAAACGCAAAATAGGACTCAACTCAAGTTGGCCCTTTTTTCCCTCTATGAAAATTTCAGTAGAAACTTGCTCCGAGTCTCACTGGAATAAAATGAATCGGACACTTTGAAAAGATGTAGAAAGAAACACTTTCTCTTCCCTTTTACATGATCTTTCAAAATCCAATGGCTTGAACATATATGTATAATTTTATATATATATATATATATATCCTTCTATATATATATATATATTTTTTTTTTTTTCAGATTTTTCTTTAGATGAGAAAATGTGAAGTATTATGGGGAGGGGTTTATATAGGTCTACATCAGAGGCTTCCCTCACAAGCCGTTCCTTTTGCGTCTCTCATGTGTAATAAATGTGCCAC
Organism: Sideroxylon spinosum; assembly: GCA_003260245.2. Lineage (NCBI taxonomy): Eukaryota > Viridiplantae > Streptophyta > Magnoliopsida > Ericales > Sapotaceae > Sideroxylon > Sideroxylon spinosum. The sequence goes on along the minus strand of QLOD02000016.1, from coordinate 15,409,993 downwards.
ATTTCCAACCAATTAAAGTAGCTACTCATTCGACCTATAGAAACACACCAATCATCTGTCCAATCAAAACTCACAGCCATCTTTTACCTACCAATAATACTTAACCTCCTCCATCCACCTACAGGAACTAGTCTCTTATATTACGCAGTAGAGGTTCTTTTCTCCCTTTCACCAATAAAAAACATACCCAACACTTATCTACATATATGAATGCACACTAGTATAATAATTTATATATTTATGCATGAATTTAAATAATATGTCATACTAAATTAAATTAAATAAAAAATTAGTAAAAATGAATAAAAATGTAATTTTGAAATAATAATAAAATATATTTTAAAATATATTTCCAAAATTTTTGGAATGTTAAAAATATAGAACCATTCTATAAGGGGCATTGACAAAAGGAGAAAAAAAAAAAAAAAAAAAAAAAGAAAAAATCTAAGCCTTCTCTCTTCTTACTGTAATATTTCCTTTATACAAAATCAATTTTGCAGTAAGTGTTTAAGAAATATATCGTTGATGTTTTGAGTGTTCTAATAATATTTAACGAAGTTTTTCAATTTTATAAGCATTCCATCGACTAATATCAGAGCACAAACGATCAAAAGGAAATAATTATAAGCCTTTTACCTCATGTAGGCATGTTTTCCAAATACTAGAAACTTGTAAGATCACTTTATAATTATTATTCTGGTCCAAGATGGTTATTTTGTTATTTTATAAATTTGTAGAATTATAGGAGCTCTGAGTGTAACTTGTTAAAATGTTTAGGGAATGTAATTGTAATTGTCCTAAAAAAAATAAAAAAAAAATATGAATTGAAAACTCTTTCTATAATTAGTATGTAATATTACAAAGGAAAATAAATAAGTGGACGACATGGCTCTTAAAAGTATGAAATAAACATTAAGGAAAAGTCCTTCAACTCCCCCGCATAATTAGACAATTTAAATTAGACATGATTAATTACAACATCGAGGTGGAATCCCATATATTAAGTACCCTTGTCCAAGTGAAATTTCATTTCATTTGTCAAGATTTATTTTAAATTAAACTAAATAAGGGACGCATTCATTACATCTAAAATTAGTTTTACATGTGGTAGCAGAAGAAACACAATTTGTAAGAAATGAAATTTTAAGAACTACTACCATAAAGTGAAAATTTTGAAGTGTAAACACTCTCTGTGATTAATGCACATTACAAGGTGGAAGAAGATAACTGAATAACTGCTCAAAATGGATATAAAAGCATAGAACAAATATCAACAGAAGCCTCCTTCAACCCACACATTCTTGGACAATTTAAATGCACGAGCATATCAAAAGTCAAGATAATCCTTTTTTGAAAGGGATTTTTAACAACGTAATTTGGCATGTTATTTGTTTTGATTCATGTTAAATTATGATCAGAGTTTTGAATATTGTTGTGTATCAAATAAATTTGGTATTATATAATATGTGTTACGCATAGAAAATTGTAAAGACCTATATTGGTACGCACCATTTGCACTGAAAATTTTTATGATGGTATTTATTTTTTTTTTTTTTTTTTTTTTTTTTTTTTTTTGGGGTAAGTATGTATAGTTTGGATTAAAGGGATATTGGTATATACTGGTATTTGTTTCAAAAATCTTTAATTTGTTGACATTTTTTCTTGTATTTTTATATCTATTTCAGTTTAATAAACATAATAAAACAAAGAATGAAAAATGAAAATTTTTATTTCTTCTAATTTTGTGTTTGTTATATCCTTTTTTTTTTAATTCTCTAGCAAATATTCAAAAATTTGAAATGCTTCCTGAGTCATATTATCATAAAAACTTCCATTGCATATGGTTTCTACAAATTGTATGAGGTGTGGTGATTAGGGAGCTATAGAAAATACTAATTACACGCCACAATTCTAACTTACGACGAGGACAAGCATACAAAAGATTCTTGTACCTCTCGCAGCTTTAATAGAAAATTTCATAAGTTAGATTTGGAGGAGAAGTTCAAGATATGATGTTGGGTTGCATCAATTCTATGAGCGTGGAAGAATTTTCAGAAACTAAGCTTGCATCTCATTCTTTGTGGTAATAAAATTAGGTCTCAGAGCATTAAACCAAGTTATCACCTCATCTTTCAAAGAAAATAGGAAATAATTTCAAACAAATGAACTCCTTGGGAAAATTCTTAATATGATTATACGAATTCTCTCGATATCCATACCAAGAAATTCAAGAAGTTGTTGGCTCATTGTCGATTTGAAATTGAATAATCTCTGATTTTCAGGCCAGGCGATGCTCATTTAAGGAGTTTCCATAGCAGGTGGAGATGATCTCCTAAGAGCAACTGCATTAGCTCCATTACCACCATCCCCCTTCTGCTGCCATGTCAGCTTATGAAGATTGAGATTACAAAGATGAAGAAGGTGAAATTGGAGAAGATGGAGTTTGTGATGATGAAGAAGTTGTAATTCAGATAGGTGAAAATAAGGATGAGCAAATATAAACAGAATAAAATTATGCGATTGAACAGTGAGGATGGTGAGTTCAGGTTATGAATTCTTTGCAGTCTTCCTAAATTACCTCTTTGCCAAGCACTCGTGCAACATCAAACGCTACAATTTTTAATTCTATCGGACTTAAATTAAAACAATACTTTAATTTAACAAAGTTAATTAATAGACACGTAAATAACTTATTATTATTATCTTATGAATAAAATTAATAAAATAAAATTTAGTCTGTGCAAAAAAATAAATAAAGAAAGAAAAAAATGAGGGGACGAAATCAGAAATCTGAGTATAGCATAATCGCAAAAAACAACATCCATATATTTCACACTGTAAGGGCATAATGTTGCCGCACCTATGCTATAATGGGACTTGGCATAGCTACGCTACTAATATGGAGAGCATTAGGACTGCAATCAAGCGTCAATATGCTAGGACTTGGTTTCCCAGAAATGTTCCCTATTTTCTTACTATTTATTATTTTTAATTAAAAATAGTGTGCATGGTAATACTAAAAATTAAAAGTCAATTTGGGGAGGAGGTCTCTCGGTCAAAGGATGAAGGTAGGCTAGGTATTAAGAAAATTAAGGACTGGAACCTAGCCTCTATGACAAGGTATATATAGTTACTTTGCCCGTCTTCTACTTCTATGTGGGTATCTTGGGTTAAGTTGAACCTTCTCCATAAGGATTAATTTTGAGTTGCTACGGTTCAGTGGAATTGCTCGTGGACTTTGAGGAAAATATGAAGCTCCGTGAGAGGTGAAGCCATATAATACTATGCATATTTGTGATAGTACTCACACTTACACCTCCTTATGGTTTGATTCCTGGATACCGAGAGATCCCATTTGTCACTCTTCCATTGCTCGAGTTATTTATGATTCTAGCTTTCCAAAGGATGCAAAGGTTAGTACCTTCAGAACTTCGTGACGTTGGAAGCTTCTTGAGTTGAAAGGGGAAACTTTTTCCATCATAACTTCGTGACGTTGGAAGCTTCTTGGGAATGGGGCTTTTCTATGAAGGCAACTTTGGAGATTTTTCGTTCTCACTCTCCTCGTGTGCTTTGGAAGCATGAGGTCTAGTTTGAGCATTATCTTCCTCAACATTCTTTCATTTTGTGGCTTGCAATTCATTGTTGGTTGACCACTCAAAATTCGCTTTCTCTATTTTAGAATGCTTCAAACTATGCAGTGTCATTTATGTGGGGATAATATTGAGGATCATGATCATCTTGATGCTCCTTCTCCTTTTGGGTTTGGAGGACAGTCCTTGACAAATGTGGCATTGGTGTTTTTTCTTCATCTTGGTCTAACACTCAGAATTGGGTTTGCTCTACTTTTAAGGGTTCTACCCTTCTTTCATGCATTGGCCGCCTCTTCTTTGCTACTATTGTTTATTCCTTATGAAAAGAACGGAATTCTCAGCTTCATGGTCATCCTCCCAAGACTGGGCTCTCTTTGATCACTTTGATTGTGGATTTGGTGCGAATGAGATTATTATAGTGTTGAGGTTTCCTAGACACTCCTACTAATCTACATTTAGCTTGTGGTTGGTAACTTCCTCCATCCATTATTGGTGGTTAATTTTTGCATGGGGCTTTTCTTAGTTCTTTTGAGTTTGCTAGAGCTTATTGCCTATCTCTTTTAGCAATGATTTGATGTAATTTCTAGGGCTATGCCCCTCTGTATTTGTACAATATTATTTTATTAATATATGTTTTGTTAACCTTTCAAAAAAAAAAAAAGATTTGATTTGGGTTTTTTAACCTCCTAAGTACAGGAGGTGTGATGTTGCATTAAACTCAGTGAGACTGAGGTTGAATAAACAGACTGATATGGATTTTTTTTCAAAACTAAAGCAAATAAAAAATGTTTTGATAATTAAACTCAAGTTCCGTCATAATTCATCAACTAAATTGATTTGATAATAAATAAAAATAGACAATTAGCTAAATTAATAATAAATTAAATAACAAGAATAATTGAAATCTAGAAAAACAAGAACAATGACTAAATATAAAAACTACAATCTTAATCCACACATACCTTTTCACGATAGGTACTACAAAATTAATAGGCACGTAAAATAATGGAAGCAAATTAAATAGTTTAAATTAAATCAGAGTACCGGTGATTTTAGAGAAATACGGTGGGTGTGCACGACCTACAAAAGACTTAAACTGATTTCCCAATTCCCAGCATGACCAATACGACTCAACTCATGCTTTAATTAATCATATCATAATAAAATAGTAAGCCAAACTCAATACAAAACTAGTAAAATAATCATAAAAGGTTACAGGTCATTATATCTTAGGTTAGACTTTTACCATGTGGAGTAACTTTAAAATTTATGCTCTAACCACCTCCATATTTGGGTTGAAGTGTTGCTACATCTGCCTTAATAGTTTAGCATCTCCATCCAAAATACATACAATTAATTTAAATTAAAGGACTAATGCCCTTTAAATTAGCAATTGTCCACCCTATTGCCTTACAATGCCTATTAAGTTTGACCAATAGTCGACTTTCCTAATCTTCGATAAGAGATGGGAAAATGATTACTGGGAAAGATTCACCATCACCTAGAAATACATATTTCATTGTATCAAGAAAAATTTTTCTTTCAAGAAGTGGAGCTTTTGACTCAAAAGATTGTGGCATATTTGATAAAGGTTCCAATGGTTTAAAGCAATGGAACACTGATCCATTGCCATCACTAAGTTCAGCTCTAACCAAGTAATAATATCCTAACCTCCACGAGCTTACTGTTACTATGTTCTACTTCCTAAATAGTTACTAGTATCTTTTCAAGGGGATTGTCAATAAATTTTTTATCTACATATTCTTGTATAATGCCTTCAATAAAATCCAAATCGTGAATCTCTTCAGCCTCTTCAAACTATTTACCCATGTCGAAAATGTTTAGCTCTAAGCAAGAAAAAGATGATCACGAAGCGATCAATTGGGTTGGCAACATTTAAATTTTTTCAAATGTTGTTTATATTTGAATCTTCCACCATGGTGCCTAATGATGAATCTAAGATGGTTTTGAAAAGTGTGTGAAATAGGGAGGTAAGAAGACAAGGAAGATTAATTTTCTATAATCTATTAGGGTTCTCTCTTCTAAGACAGTCATACACTCACGAAGGTAATTATGAAATTTAAATTTTACACTTTCAAATTAATTAAGTATTCTTTAATCAAGTCCCTGGCAATGGCACTAAAATCTTGACCGTCTCTTGTAATTGCATGAAATAACTCCCAAGTATAAGGGTATGCAGGGAACTCATGAACAAACCTTAAACCCAGTTGCAGTGCATACACATAATATAAAAAAATAAAAATTGTGATATATCTACGTGATAGATATGTACCTTTGAGATCTCTCTGATTTGATCTCAAAAATCAAACAATTGAGTAGGCCTGATCACTCGAACCAGATGTCCACTCTTTTTTTTACACTTCTTTGATATGCTTTATTCAAGAAATAGAGGAATCATAACTCTGTGGCTCCTTTAGTTACTCTCTCTCTCTCTCTCTCTCTCTTAGAATTCTAATAATGTGAGAAGATTTTAACCTTAGATGCTAGAAGAGCTCGTATATATAGAGGGCATAGTAGTGACCAAATGATAAATACGAGTTGGGCTTCCAATGTACTCACACTCCTGTTCATATTTTCAAATTAAATTCAACTTCCACATTATTAATATTTGTATATCTCTCCAAGTTAAAATAATAGTTACCTGCTAAATAATTCAATTACTAAAATTTAATTCAATTAGCTTATTAAATTTTTGAGACCTTCCACTTAACTTATTTGATGTACCGTACTAGAAATCCATCTATAGGATTTGATGCAAACAAAACTAGCTTTTAAGCTTCCAAAGGGATAATTTGAATCCATATATCAGATGTGGATTCCATCAGTAATTGATCTCACCGTATAATATTAACACCTAACTCATTGTGTTTATTGACTCGTAAAGGATCTTGGTCTTCTATGAATTAAAACAATAAACACTATCTATATGTGTCTATTAAAAGTGTCCTGATTAAGAATACAAATATAAATAATAAGTACGAGATATTAAACATTTACAATGCTAGTATAAAACAATTACCTTGAGTCTGTCAAATTCAATGCACAAAAAGTATTCTAGCAAGAAGAGTCAAAACTATACCATGTTCAAAGTCAAGACAGACCTATTAAATACATATGCTATAATTCTATTGATGATGTGTCTAATTTTATCTAAAATTGTAAATCATAGACTTGTATACTATGAGAACTGATGATCCTATGTTCTAGTTTTCCATTCCATCATCTACCATATATAGAATAACGACACTTGCATATGTATTAAAAATATAATGCTAAGCTAACATTGTTATGTAAAATTGTAAATAAATGACAAACTCATTACAAAAGTATATCTATTAGTCTATAATCCTAATAATACAGTTTTAGTTTTAACCTAATAAGTCTAGAATCATCTCCATAGGGATCTAATAAATAACTAAAATTAAATTAATTCAAACCTATATCTATCCTAGTTCTATACTAAATTGATAACCAAATAAATACAAATTATAAATGCTACAATAATTAATTTTTGGGATTTTTCCTAAATATTAATTCTTAAGTAATAAATTAAATTCAAATTTAAACAATAACTTAATGAGCAATATTTAAACACGAAGAAATAGAATCAATTAAACTAAAACTTAAAGAAAGCAGTACTTAATTCAAACCAGCCACATCAAGTTAGGAGTCTAAAAATATATCTAGTCTTTTGGTAACTCAATTTTCAAAAATAGGAAATCAAAAAATTTATCAATAAAACACTTACGGAAATAACTTGAAAATAATTACAATGAAGCAATTTTAACCAAATAGGAGTACTAGGGATCTGAATAAGATATAGCCAATTGTACTTATTTTCAAGACTCTAAAATTCAAATTCAAGTGAGAATAATTTAAAAATCAATTTCAATATAGAATTTCTTGTCTATTAGAAGTGTAGAGATCTCAATGAGATATAACTAGTTTCAATAGTTTTTGAAAGATTAAAGCTAATTTTCAATTATTATATGTCATTAAAAAAATATTTTTTTACCCTTTTTATTTACAAATCCACCCATCTATTTATGTTTGAATTAAATTTGTAAATTTAGCCTAACTTATTAAAATTAAAATAATGATCGTTAAACCAAATAAAATTTATTATTATTTAAAATAAAAAACTAAAAAATAAATCTGCACTTAGTTTAGCTAACCATACTTAGATTAGATAAATCAAAAACGGAATTGTTAATGTTTTTCTTTAAATTAAGCATGCGCATTAATTGAATTTTGGTTTTAATAAAATGGGTTGAACCCAAGTTTATAGTTGAGAATACAATTTAGCTCCAATAAAGAAGTAATCTATAGGAACTGGACTTTTGCACCTATTTGGATACAAAATGTAGTTGGATACTTGATAGTGTGGGCCTAGGAAGCCATTGTGAGCCTTTTTTTGGGAGGGCCTAAAGTAGCAATATGAATATGGCGAGGTCCCAGTCCTACCTAAGATAGGTAGAATTCACGCCCCAAAACTCTGTTATGCAGAATTAGGGTATAGAAAGGAAGATTCACAACCATCAATGTTCATCTTAATCTTGGAGTCCTTTTCCATTCACATTTAAAGATCATGAAGCAAATGAGTATGCTTCCGCTTAATTGAATATATTGGTTGATATTCCTAAATTCATATAAATCTTTATTGTAAATCCTACATGTGGTATGTATATTGATTAAGGACTCAAAACCATTAATTTATGTATATTCTTGATTTTTTAAGTCTAAACACGAAATATTGAATGACTTAATTCAAAAAGTCAGTGATACTTCTATGAAAACAAATAAGGAGCTTTTGTTCTTCTCGGAACAAAGATAATTTTCATATATGACATGTGATTTAACTCAAATTGTGGTAGGAGAAAAATCTGTACGAAATTTGCCTTTGACAATAAACTATATTTGTATAAAGATGAACAATTATCGATTATTTTATGCATGAAAATTTAACTGAATCATATATTTGTACTCCTAGGATTATTGTGAACTCAACCATGTAAGTTTTATGCATTAAAGCATAGGTTTCGTAGCAAGCTCACCATGGTTGAATCTAGGTTTCGTTCAAAACGTTAATTTCATGCAATTTCTGGTTCGAAATCTATGTAAGTATGTTCTTTGATGTTTATTTATAATATTTGTGTAATTTGATTGCATTAAAAAAATCCAAAAATAGTAAAAATTGAAGCCTAACATTAAGGGTGTGTTTGGAGTGATAAAAAGCAAGATAAAAATGAGATAAAATGTGGCTTCATAATATGTGCAGCGAGATAAAAAATAGATAAGTTTTAGAAGTTTTTAGATGTTGTTGGAGTTTCTTTGCACTCCAAACAGTGCCTAAGTCGGGTCTATTACAGCAAACTAGGTCGACCCCAAAAGTTGAAGAAAGATTTCTGAACTACCTAACATGTCCCACTCGCGGTTCAGGCATGTTCTTCATTTTTTATGTCAAATATTTTTGTAAGCCGTAGTTTTTAATAAAGATTCCAAAAATAGTGTTTTTGGAGCATGCCTGGTATTTTTTTTTTTTTTTTAAGTAAAAAGAGTTCTTACTTTTTGCATTTTCTTGAAAATAGTGTGCAATTTTTAATATTCTTCATGGGTAGCATGTTGTTGACATTTTGAACACCATGGAACAGTGTACTCTTTCTGGTTTGATATGAATAAATTATAATAATTCTTAAAGGTTTTACGTTTGTTTAAACATTTTTATGCAATGTTTTGGAAACTATGGATAATGTTTGGGTGATTATCTAAGGATAACTAGTTTTTAAACTAATGAATCTTTAGGCTATGAGTACTCTCATTGGATGCTCTTTTATAAATTGTACTCCCTTAGAAACTATTATTAAAAAGTCTTAATCATCATTTTACATGAATTTCTGAAGAAAATAAATTATTTAAAAATTTAGCTTTCTTCTCATCCCATGTGCAAATAGAATTAGATGGTAAGAACTCAAACTTCTGGGTGGCTTTTTCTTTCAGAGAGAATGGAAAACGTTTGAGAAAGACAAGGTCAATAGGAAAACTTCGATTTTTTATTACCACACAAATGTTCCTAAAGCGAGTAAGATGATCGTATGGATTTCGGATTCCATTCCATAAAAAGTTAGAAGAAGTTGGACCATCCCCGGATTAAAGTTAAAAGCTTTTTGGTTTTTTGGCCACATTATACAGGATTTAAGTGTATGCCTATCCTATTAGAGATAATCCCTTATGGATCATCTAGCAACTATATTCTGATTGTTAACTTATGCCATCTCTGTCTAGAAGTGAGAGAAGAAAGAATTTGAAAGTCTAAAGAAGATTTATGACTTCGAAAGGGGGTTAATTGGATCAAAATGTTGTAATCTACCGTTATATCCCCAGTTTCCAAGCACTCATGAGCAAGAAAAGGTATCTGTAAAGGTTTGGCTATCCAAACGGCACGACAAGGTATCCGGATGACAGAAAGGGTTCTGGAGAGTCCTTATATATATAGGAGCAAATGGTTTTGGAGAGTCCTTATATATATATATATATATGGGAGTAGCAAATGAATTAAACCTAAAAATAACCTAAAACCTAAAATTGATTCCCAACAACAGCATCAAACTTGACCACCTTTAAAATATGCAATGAGAATTAACCCCTAATTGTAAGGGTGCGCGGTGTAGTTTAACTTAATGAGTCCAAGATTGTATCCTTAGGAAATCGGTTAAAATGGGTTCCAGATTAAGCCTAGATCAAATTATCTACTACTTAAGCAAAGAGCAATAAAATATTCTTAGTTTGGGTCTTAAATAAATCAATTAATTACTAGAGTGATAATGAAAATTATTTCGAGAATAAAAGTAAATAAAATAATAAATAGCAAGATAATAAAAATAGAAAATAAATTAAAAATAGCAAATAGATTTTTAAAATCAAGAATTGATAAATGCAAACCTTGATCTACTCTACAAATCTGGGTGGATTCACTATTTCACGATTCGATGTGATTTTAATCTCAATTTAAGTTTCACGTAAAGGAAAAATAAAACCAGACAACATCTTCTTGAAAACCTTTTGGATTCCAAAATAAAATTTTCAAATTTCATTTAGGATTAAAAAGTCAGAGAATATTACGATATTTTGTTTTTGGTTCAAATCTAATTTATTTATTTCAAAAATATGAAGAAACATTTTACTCATGAACTTTTATCAGTGATTACAGGGAATATGACCATAAGAACTTGTTTTCGAAAGCTTTTGAAAATAAATAATAATAGATCTGATAAATATAAATTCGTACATGTAATTGTTTATATTGCAAGCAAGAATATATGCACATCTCATCAATCATAGTGATCCATCCATTATTGATAGGTTAGATCATGAATAAAAACCTAACTTAACCTGGATATAATAAGAAAAAGCAACTACAAAGCGAAAACAAAAAGAAAACGAACTCCATCAATAAAGTGTTGAACGAAACTGCAATATGTTGAAGTGTTTGCCAAGTTGAATCCATAGAATGGAGTGGAAAAGCTCTCTAAACTAACCTATATTAATGAAAAACCGATTCTGAACTACAAGAGAAAAATCGTACAACTATCATGTCATAGCAAGTATTTATAGAAGAAAAATTAAAATCTAAACCGTATTTTCATCATGCAGTAACAGCCGTTGCTATCTGAACAGCATGACAAGGTGTCTAGAGTTTGTCTTCATCTGCCCAACTATTGTATTACTGTTGTCCAAAGGCACTTCAAGTGTCTGGATGACAAGGTCTCCATCTTCAACTACATTATCAATTACTACGATGAGTTCTAGGTATTTACTGCACATTGAAACAAAGTTTAGATTTTTCAATAAAATATAAGTAAGATTATCATAATGCCACAATTTATGATGATTTAACAACATACATTTAGACTCGTAATTACACTTTTCAAATGTAATCACCAAATGGTTAAATCTTTATTTTTGCTACTCAAGAGAAATTCAAAAATTTCTAAATTGTCGAATCATATATATTCATCTTTCTCATCATTAAGTTTATATGTAATTATCTTATAAATTCATTCATTCTCTAGTTTATGATAGTATTCAACATTGTTTGTTGTGTTAATATATACCAATTAAATAATTAATTTTGTTTCCTTCAACTAGTACTTGTAAAATCCTCTCGTATGTCATCTCTTTTTTTTTTTTTTGGGTAAGTAAGCGTTAAATTTTATTACCAAAAATTTAAATAGTACAACATACCCGTTACAACTCCCAAAAGAAAGAACACTACTCATCAGATCAACACGACCTTAACTCCTAAGTTAAGGAACCTACTTAAACTACCCACTATATAAGTTCTTACTTACATCCCAAGTGAATAGGCTAGCAACAAATAAAACTGCACACTACCATCTTAATTGATATACATTAAGGGTGTGTTTGTTTAGAGAGATTGAATGATAGGTATAAGTAATACTATGGGATAATATATGAGATTGGATAAAACATGAGATTAGTTTTTGATGTGGGATTATGTTTTTAGTGTTTGGTTCGTGGGATTTAAAGTAGGATAAAAGATGTGATTTGACATAAGATGTGAAAAGAAATAATTTTGGACTTTTAAATTTTGGCAGGAAATAAATCAAGAGGTGGAGTATTAACAATACCACCCACGCATTAGACATACCCCATTTTACCGGATTGCTCGTCCAACCTGTTAAGCAATCTGGCACTTCAAAATGGCACAATAAACGGTGGCTTAGTGGGGCCCATGGAATACAAAAGTTGGAGTATTAACAATACCACCACGCATTAGACATCCCCCATTTTACCGGATTGCTCATCCAACTTGTTAAGCAATCTAGCATTTCAAAATGACACAATAAACGGTGGCTTAGTGGGGCCATGGAATACAAATTCGTCAATGGGGCCCATGGAATACAAATTCGTCTCCCCTTTTTTACTCCGGCAAACAAACGCAGCCTAAATACATGGAAGCCCACACTCAAACCTATAGCCAAAATAGGTTAGAAGCCTAATTAAACCCAGGCCACACCAAGTGAACTGGCTCTAATAAGATAAAAGGGCGTAACTTATTAAAGACCCCCATCACGTAGTCCATTTCGTTAAAACACCCAAATCAGCTATCCAAATAAATTAATAAGTTTAGAAGCCCAATCACTCATTACAAGCCCAGAATATCAGTCCACCTGTACATACTACACCAAGCGGGTGTTTGAAATTTCAATTAGAAGCATTCATTTAGGTTATTTGATTGATTAAAGTTTGGTAAACAAAGGTAAAATAAAAATACAAAAATTTAATGTAAAGGCTCGTTTAATATGGCGAAAAACAACGAAAAAAGGTAAAAAATATGATTTGGGAAACTTTTTGATGTTTGGTGTACAGCCACCAAATTACGTTTTTCAAAGGTGAATAGTGAAACTTTTTAATTTTTGTTTTAACTTTTTGAAAAAAAAAAATCGTCGAAACGGTTTTGCATTAGAATTTTTTGTGTCCACTATTTGGACAGAATGGAACAGTAGGAAAACCGTCGTAACGATTTGATACTTTCTGTCGAAACAGTATGCAAAAAATATACAAAAATAAACAAAGTAGATGTCATTTGATAGTTTAGGAGTTTGTGTTGACATCCTAAAAAAAATTTGTTTATTCAATTAACGTAATTTTAGTTATGTAATTTTTTTTTTAAATATTGAATTTTTTTTTTTGAAATTTGAGAGGATAAAAATGTAAAAGTGTAGTAGATAATTTCAGAAGTTTTTAGAGGTTTTTAACGATTTTCGGTGATTTTTGTTGCGCCAAACAGGCCTTAAAAATAATATGTGATGAAGTTATTGTAACAAAGTACAAACAATGAGTAAGTTTTGATTAATTTTGATTGACCAAACAACCCCTCATTTTCCAAGTCTTCCGTTCAACTCAAGAGTTTGAAATTCAAAATCAAATAGCACACTCAAGACTTAGGCTTGGTTTGGGAAGAAAAAAAAGCTAACTTTTTTGTAGTTAGCTTTTTAACTTTTTGTTAATTTGATGTTTTTACCCTTGAAGGTTTAAAAGAAGATTAAAATGTAAGAAGGTAAATTTGGTCATTTCAGAAAAAACTGAAAAGCTGAGTAGTTGGTAGCCCAGCTATCGGCTACTCTTCCCAAACGTAGCCTTAAAATTAGAGTTTGAATTAGCGGGATACACCAGCGGGAAAATTTCCCCTCAAAGCTATTGCATGTCATTCATGACACCACATCTTCTTCACACAATTCCGGCGAGCAAAATCTAATAGCTTGTATTCAGACAAGCAGCATCTCCTTCAATTCTCTACTTTATAGATTGAGCAAGATATTCATCTTCACTATTTATCTGTGCAAGCTTCCACAACGTTAAAGCCCCCATCCGATTGATAGTGTTGCTTGCAAAGATTGAGCAAAGCTGAGCGTCTCACAATGAATTCTAAACCAGCAAATGGTCAACCATCCTTTTTGGTTTCGACAAACTGAGAACCAATAGAAGCTAGAGCATTCCATGGATGCATCATCCTCCTGCTTTCACTAGAACCGGCAAAAAGAGTATACTTGTAAGCCCCACCTTTAAAGAACCCCTCTTACCGGGACTGGTAGTAGTTGGCCGGAAAACGACCATAGTTAGTTGCAAAGCCATCCCAGCTGGTGCTTTTCCCACGAACTCCTCAAACAGCAACAAGAAGCCCCATACAGATCCATTGCTTGCCGACCACGGCAAATCCTCACCGTGGATTCTGAAAGTAACGCTGGAGGAAGAACAATTGTCAAAAGTGAAAATGGAAGGTCGCGGAGATGATAGCACCGGCTACCAAGACTCATTTTCCATCCTACATTTAGGCCATGTTGTTTGAGGGATTAAATGGGGGATTGTATAAGCAATTCATCATTTTTTATTAAGTTGATTTTAGTTCTGTGTTTCATTTGGTGCAACTCCGAATTAGATTTCTTTCAAAATGAGAGATGAATAATATCATGAAGGATGTGTTATTATTTATCTCCCATCTTTAGATTTGTTTTTCGTCAAAATTTAGAAGTTCAGAATTAATTTCTATTATATCTTATGTCAAATAACATTTTTTACATCACTTTATATCTCAATAATCAAACACGAAAAAACTAATCTCATATAAAAAACTAATATCATGTTTTGTCCAATTCCACCTATTACTTCATGATATTACTCTTATCCCATTATCTAATCCCATTAAACAAATATACTATAACGAATGTAAAATGGGTGGATGACTGACCCCGTCACCTTGAACCCATTGAAGTTAAATGGACAATAAATGTATTAATGGATTCTTTGGCCAAGAAACCTTCTGCCCACTATGATAAAATGCTAAAATAAAGTGCACACGTGGGATTAAACTCACCCTAATAATGATAGGAATTTAATGCAAGGGTTGGGAAGGAGAAAGGGTAAATAAATTTGTCGTTCATGCACAAGAGAAGCTTTCTCTCTCTAGATTCTAGAGAAAGAAACTCTCCCCTCTCGTATGTCATCTCTCTCATGCCTCCCTTGTGTTCCTAACTTCCAATAGAAAAGAAAATAAAAAAGATTGAGAGAGAGAGAGCGAGAGAGAGGTTGGAGAAGTAAGAAAGGTTGGTGTTTTCACTTTAAACAGACGAGTAGAGATGTCAATAGGATGGGTATATAAGGGTATTTGACCCCATCAAACTCAATAAAAATTCATTGAAAAATACCCTAATGGGATTGGGACAAGTTTGGGATTGAAATTTAATATCCATACGGATTTGAGACAGATTTGGAATTTGCTTATAGGGTACCCAATATTCGATACCGGCTTATACTTATAAGGTACCCGTTAAGTACCCATTTAATATAATATAATACATTTTTATATATTTACAATTTTATCCCTAAGATAAAATTTTTAAAATTCTTAAGATAAGGTCATCTATTGAATTTTACTCATTATCTACCTAGTCTATATTATAATTTAGCTCAGCTGATGGGACATTTATCTTAGTTGACACAGAGAGAGAGAGAGATGTGGTCTCATATAGCAGAGAAAGGAGTGGAAAGGGGGGTTTGGCTTTTGTGCTAAAGGCACGAGAATACCTAGTATATAATGTATTATATTAGTAGCCGTAACCCCCAAATCTAATAATCAAACCCCCTTCAATCTTTTTTCTCGGCGCTTGCAATTGTGTTGTTGTAATTGTTAGCAGTTATTTTTCTTTTCTCCGACTTTGTAACAGGGGGCCAGTTTTCTTTAAGTACTCAATTATCTCTTAATTATTAGATTTTTTCAAAATTTTCATAAAACAATTTGAGTTATCTTGCTTGAGCTGATGGTTTGGATTTTTGATACTTTATTGATAGTTGCTTTTAACTTTGGTGGGATAATTCTTTTGGACTTGCTTGATTTAGAATTTGTTGTGTTATTTTACATATCATGGATTGTTTATATTAGCTACGTTTGTTTGTTGGATTAGAGGTTGTGATTGGATTGTATGTTCGTGCGGCCCACTCTAACCCTTCTCTCTAGTCTTCTATCTATAATATTTTTTTTATGTAAGATTGAGTTTAATAATAAAAGTTTGTGTATGAGTAATGTTCTGAGTGTTTAAATAATAATTAGTGAGAGTTATTAATTTTCTGGATCATTTCCTCAATTGGTATAAAGCCTAAACGGTTCTAGGGGCATAATAGTAAGCATCTTACTTCATGAATGTATGTTCTTTAATTATTAGAAACTTATAAGGATTTCTATAATTATTTGTGCGATCTAGTGTGGTCCTTAAGGGTTATTCTGTAATTTCTACAATATGTGAGGCTACAAGGGGGTGTAAGTGTAACCTTTTGTTGGTTTTTCCCTCTCCCTATTAATAATGGATGAATCTCATCAATTTATACACCAAATATATATATGACATATTAGAATTTATTGGGCAAGAAGGAAATTTCAAATTTTCAAATGATTTTGTTATGGTTGAAGTAGAAGGTTCAAAAACAATATTTGAAGTAACTTTTCACATTTAGATTTTCATTAGCAATGATTTAATATATGTATTCTTGAGTATATTATTTTGACTATGGTAAAAGATGAGAATCTTATGAAAAATCAAGATCTTATATATTTAGTTAAATATTATATGCTAATTTAACCATAAATTTACAACTTCTACCTTACCCTAGGTGGGTAGATACCCATGTTCTTGTACAATTACATGCAGAGTAGCTGCTACATCAATATGATTAAATAGCTGTGATAACATAAGGAACCTCTGCATGCCTTATAAGTATACTGCTTGATTGGAGTTGGTGATATTCGTATACTCATGAGCTCCTATTGTCATGGGATGGATTTCAAATATGCATGAAAGGCTACCAAACGCATCCAATGCTGAAGTAGGTTTTATGCAAAACATGTTCAACCATATATTATAGTGACTTTTGGAGCTAAGTGAAATTTACTTAGTCTTTGCATTACCACTACATATGACCACTGGTAGTACTATGGTTTGAAACTCAGGGAATGGTCTGCACCTTGATATATACTCCATGGTGGAGGGGTCTATAAGTCTTAGATTGTTTGCAGAGCACCATTAGATTTACACAACGATGATGGGGATTCTGATTGTGTGGTATTAGATTTTGATGAACTATCTAATGCTGGTGGACTTTTTGAACTTGGGATAGGATTATGTGTGACATTCCACCCGTTATAACGTCGACTGGGCACATGTTACGGATCAATAACATCCTAATCTCCTAAAGGCTATGTATGCCTAGGTGTCACCCTAAGTTGTTTTTTGTGATCCAAAATGCATACTACTCTTGAACGCTGTTGAATCTTATCTAGTGCATATTGAAGATTCCCAGCTCACAAGAACACTTTGACCCTAACTGGCTGTGGGGCTCCTCCACTTCTACCTTAACCTTTGTTTATGCCACTTCAAACGGCACACAATGCATCCTCACTTTCTTTTTAAAAGACAACATAGAAAACAACAACAATAGGGTTAACACCCTAACTTCATAACCAAAACACAAGTAATTCAAAAAACATAACACATGTGAGCACATAATCATATAATCAATTAGATGGACATTCATCTTAGTCCAAGAATATATAAATGAAATGAAATTTTTTTATTTTGGTGGGATTCTTGAAATGCCCCTAGTAAGATGAATGAATAAATATCCAAAACTGATTGACCATCATATGCAATTTTAAAAATTTGATAAGTTAGTTTCCATTTGTCCACATGATAGAACAATTGAATGGGAATGAACACACTTCTCATAGATGGCGCCAAATGTTAGGGGAAAATCCATTACAAGTGTTCCCCTCTTCGAGTATTAATCTGCACACAAGAAAAAAAAAATGAAAGAAAAATGGTCAGAGGGATGTATGACCAAGGACTTCCGACATTTAAGTTAGGAGCGTAAAAACTCTTAGAAAATTAGAGAGAGAGAGAGAGAGAGAGAGAGAGAGTCTACATTTTGCATATACCTCCAGTATTTATTGATGTAAAATGATTGATGGATACTATCTTAATTTAACCATAGTGATGGTAGGTCGAGCATTAAATATTAAGCATGATGTGATAATAACGATTGGTGAGAAAGTAAACTTTTTGTGAAATATCCTTCTAATCCTGTTCTTGATACAATTAAGTGCACAAATCAAGTAATTATTTAACGATATCATCCTAATATAACTTGAGTAACACTTTTTGTCGGGTAATCTTTTTCTGGTCGAGGATCACATGGCAAGACTATTTTATGTCCTAATGGTATAACCCCTTTGATTTTATTTTGGAAAATAAGTTCAAATAAATCCTAATTCTATATTTATTGCTACAAATTTAACCATCCGGGTGTCAAAAAAAACAAAAAAAAAAACAAAACTCTCCCTTCAAAAGTAAAGTTAAGCGCATGGATAGAGAATCTATCTCTCACAATGTTGCAACATACTTTTATCAATGAACACATATCTTTGAAGGGCTGCTGCTTAGCTTGGATTGAATTACTTTTTGGCTAACGGCGTTCACAAGAACTTGATAGAAATATGACCATATAATTTATTTTCCCTTTTATAAGTAGAAATCTAACCAATTTGTTAAAGAAAAATACACAAATAAGGTCAACATATGATTTATTGAATATACAACCAAATTTATTGTGACAGTGAAAACTCAAACCTAACATATTGATGATGTTGATGAAATTATAAAATCCAGAACAACAGTTTTATTAAATAATATGAATACAATAATCATAAATTCAGAAA
Source organism: Sideroxylon spinosum (assembly GCA_003260245.2). Lineage (NCBI taxonomy): Eukaryota > Viridiplantae > Streptophyta > Magnoliopsida > Ericales > Sapotaceae > Sideroxylon > Sideroxylon spinosum. The sequence goes on along the minus strand of QLOD02000016.1, from coordinate 15,391,096 downwards.
TTAAACTGATTTTTTTTTCGAAAGGGAAATTAAACTGATAACATGTATCTTTTGTATTTCAATATTTTTAAGTTTTAACCGACACCAAAAAGGTCAAACAAAAACTATTCACCAAATTATGCTTTTCAAACACAATGAGGTTTCTCAAATTGACTTGGTCCAATTATGCGGCCGTTTGGCACCCGAACTTTTATAAACTTTTCTTCTTTTCTACCCGTTAATTTTAAAATTTAAATTTTTATAAACTATTATCAATTTTTACTAATTTCTTTTAACTTCTACCAAATTTCTAGCAATTTTGTTGATAAAAACTATTCAAACAAATAGACGATACCATGTTCAAATGATTCTAATTAGAATATTTGGATTTGTGCCAATCAATCGTAAAAAAATTTAAACCCATCTCACTTTTTATTTTTTTTAGGATATCAAACGCAACTAATAGATAAAATAAAAATGTCACAAAACAATACCATGTATAATCTTATTTTTCGCGCTATTATCTCCCATCCCATGTACTCGGATATCGAAATGACAACCCATTAAATACGACAGCATAAAACCGATAGATGCAAGAGGAACCAAGGTGATAAAATTGCAGAAACTGAACTGCAACAAACGTTCAAACCAGCGAGCCCATTTCAAACTCGTTCAACCAAAGCCATACTGGAGTTCGGACAAGCAGAATGCTGCTACTCACATCCGGAGGCTGCGCAAGGATGATCAACGCCCGAACTCATTTTTGCAAACAAAAAAAGACAAGGCACTTGATTGCACAAAACTTGCACCTACATGGTACTTGAGGAGAAAAGTTGTATGCAATCTTCACACCCTATTTGGAATGATAAATTTGATAAAATTACATTTCATTTAATAAAAATTCACATTAATTTTTACGTTTAAAATTAAAATAAAATTTTATGAATTGAATTAATTTCATCTCATAATTTAAATTTTAAGATCCTATATCATTTGAAAGTTAACATAAAAAATAAAATTTAATTTTTTTTCTCAAGTCCTAAATCATCTAACAAATGGACAAATTTACTCGTATTATATTATTTAATATATTTTCTATTTCCTATTAACATCGTCAAAATTGATATTTTTTTTAAATCAATTTTACTCAATTCTTAAATTCAAACATAAAACACCAAATGTAAAATTTCATTTATCAAATCATTTAAAATCAAATTAATTCCAAGAGAAATATTTTCAAACAGAACGTAAATATCAACATCACATTTGCGTCTTCACTGTTGCGCAAAGACACAAGTGGGGGGAAAAAAATTCGAGCAACCAAGGATTTTGCAATATATAATTCAAAGCATGCTTTTCATGATCAAACGTCTCAGATCAGTATGACCTGTTTTCACATCAACCACAGAGGAAAAGAAACAGAAGAAAAAGAGACTGAACCAGGCAAGCAAACAAGAAATTTGAGATAGTACACATATATGTGTGGAATTAAATCATAATTTTTTTGCAAAATGGTATGAATGACATACTGGGATCAGATTATCCATCTGGCTGCAAATACAACAAGGTTAGCATATTGCTACCAATCTATTTTACCAAGTGAGAGGGTTACAACAAAAACAGCGGAAGAAATTTACATGCTGAAGTTTCTTCCATGTCATTCATCTTCTTCCGCATCTGAAACAGAATCTGTCTTGAACAGCAACAGGGACCCCGAAGATGAGTAAAATCCAGTAAAAATCTGTAGTAGCTACTACCTGTTTCAAGTATATTAAGTGGAGCCTTTAGTCGCCAGATACATATTTCTTCTCAGCATAGTATTTCTTTTCACAAGCTTCCTTCTTGGCATTCCGTTTCTGCAGTTCAACCGTAAAATTAGAAAATCCAGCACATGTAGTGGTACACAAAACCAAATCACTGGAATCGAATAACGAATCCGAAATTTCGGTTCTCAGTTTTCGGTTCTTATCGTGCTCTAAATAACATTTTTTCAATTAAGGTGACACTCAGGACAATTTCTCATGCACAAAATCCATCCATATTAAATTAGTAGTGAATTATTCTGAAATTTTTCATTCAACATACACAAGTAAGGCATTTTCAAAAATCATATTTCATTTTATTCCGAAACTTTGTTTTTAAGGGTAAATTTCAATTATCACGCTTGTACTTTGACTTCACTCCCACTTCACGATCTGTGCTTTAAAATGTACCAATTTGCTTCCTGTACATTTTTGGGTTCAATGTCACCCTTCTATCACAATCCATTTTAAAATCAGCCACTTGGTACCCATGTGAGAAGCACGTAACCTATGTGCATGGGCATAAAGGTAAATTGCCCTCACTTCCCTCCCCACATGTATGACCTCTTGTCTGCTTAACGTCTTTTGCTCATATAAGACCTACCTTGGCCAGCGAGAAGGAAATATGAGCAAGAGAGAGGAAGATAAAGTAAAAAAGGAAAAGGATGGAATCGCGATTATGTGATTGTGGCAAACTGAGCTTGATGAAGACCTCATGGACAAATGCAAAACCAGTGAGAAGACTAGATGGTTGTTCGAAATTTGAGGTAAATTAATGATGTTGGGTTGGTTTAAATAATGAAAAAATTGAGGTAAATTAGCAATGACGGGTTGGGTTTCAATCATGTACGTATAAAATGCAGAAATCAAGCTTCCAAAAATTTTCAAGAAGACAATCACTTGTGTTTATTTATTTATTTTTTTTAATTACCTATGTTCTCTTCTGGGGAACACTAGTCTGATGACAGTTGAGAAAAAAGAGTACAAAATTAGCGACCACATCGGTAAAGATAACCTTTTCCCAAAGACCAACAAGTACCTCACGACCCAACGTAAATTGAACACAAAACACACAGTCACTTTCCTTTATAGTAATAAATCCACAATTGTAGAAATCCAAGCATATTCCCGTCATCCTCTTCTTTTTCTTTTATCAAAAGCATATTTCCATCTCAAGGATATGAAATCTTACCACTTAAACCAGAGCCATTGTTGCTCACCACAAAATATTGCCTCCATTCACTATTTTCGCCTGAAGAGTGTCTCATTGTCCTCAGACACGGTATTCTTCTGAAGCCCATGCAAGATGGTTTTGCAAGCCCTAAGTTCAGAATTTAAGTCTATATATCTCAGTCGTATTCATTAAGCAGAAAACATGTTGTAAATTGGGGTAAACAATGAGGGCAATTTACATTTATGTCCACGGACATGAGTCACGTGCTTCTAACATGGGCACCAAACGATTGATTTCCTAATGGATTGTGAAAGAAGGGTGACATTGAACCAACGAAATGTACAGGAGCCGAATTGGGATGTTTTGAAGCATAGGTCCAGGAGTGAGACTGATGTCAAAGTACAAGGGTAATTGTAAATGAATTTTGCCAATGTTGTAGCGACACTTGTATGGTCAAAAATGCATGCTTCGTAGTTGCAGTAGAAAACTAACTTTGTGTCTTTTGGTTTCCAGCATTTATTTATTTATTTTTTCTAGCTTCTTTAATGTTTTTTCTTTTCTAGTGTGTTGTCTTACATTTCGACAAACTTCAACTGTAGTTATTATAATTTACCCTTTTAAAATTGTCATGTCAACCATCTCCATCTGTTTCCATGCTTAACCCACAAACTTAAACTCTTATTGCAAAAATGCCTTGCCGTTTATTCAAATTACCTTGCACGTATTCTTTTAAGTGAAAGAATAAAATAATAAAATAAAAGACAATGTTGTCACAAAAAAGGGAGTACTTCTTGTGGCTCAATCAGTTTATTTTATTCTACTGCTAATTCAAAAAATACCATGAGGATATATAAAATTTAATCAAAATTCCACTGGGTCAGCAGTACTTTTTCCTTTTTCTCTTTCATTTTTTCCTTCTTGATTTTGGAAAATGCACTAAGACAGTTCATAAAGGATATTCATCAAATATATTAAGAGTTTTAAGGGGCAACCATCTGCCGAGAACAGAAAAATATTAGGGTATTCATGCAATTGAAACAAGAGGGAACAGTAGAAGAGAATTACCATGTAAATTTCGTGATTGACAATTATTCTTTGGGCAAGTGTAGTAGTAGTAATACTTTTTGGACTTTCTAGTATCTGAAAAATTCCCATGCTCTTGGGAACTGCAAATGGATCAGACCAGCCCTGCATTAAACAAATCATATTTTCAAAGATATGGTTTCAAGGTTCAAAGCCGTGCAGCTTGAAATCTTAAATTGCCAAATCAAGTATGTCAACTAACATTCAAGAAAGTGTTGCTCTCGGCAATTGTCCCGTGCACAACCAAAGAGATGTTGAAAGTTGTTATCTGTCCTATGCAAACATCAGAAAAAAGAACCATAACAATCATCCACATAATAATTAAAAAAAAATAATTCTAACAAACCTATAGAAGAAAAATAACTATTTTCAAGAAAGTAAGAAGACCTTTTAAGAAACGTAATGATGCATCTGATATAGAGCAAACAAAATAAAAGGAGATAAAAGACATAAAGTTCTACTTTTCACAAAAGAAATCTGAAGCAGAAGCCAAAATAATAAAAAAATCTAGTCACTAAAGATGGCATTGTTTCCAGGAAAGCATACCAATTGTAGAATTTAATAATAAATATGTATTTTCCTTTAGATTTGTTGTTGTTGCAATCTTTTTTTTTCTTTTTCTTTTTTTTTTTTTTTAAATAGTTATCAAAATCAATCGTAAGTAAAACATAACAGGTAGCAAAACAATCATCCCATAAAATTCCCATCATGGATAAATTGCATATACAATTCTTGTCAAGAATAATGATGGAATGCAAGGACTTGACACCCTTAGGTTGTCTCAGCTTTTATATACTGGTACCGAAGTTCGTACAAACTAGGAAACAAGCATATGCCATATTTATAATATTCTAACTCTTCACATCAAGCTATAGTGTATACATCACACATTCCATGCTTCGCACAAATATACAGAACTCTAGACCTCCAAGGGCTTCAGTAAACAAATCAACAAGCTAGTCTTCAAACTTAACGTTGTTCTTAGTCTTCTCTAACAAGGTGACAATCCACCGCAATGTGCTTCGTTCTTTCATGGAAAATTAGATTAAAGAAAATATGAGCAGCCTGATTATCACATAACCCATAGGCTATAAATGTTGAATTATTGATTCTTTCAGCATATTATGAATCTAGATTAACTCACATAAGGTGCAAGTCATGGTTCAATACTTTGATTTTGCACTTGATCTTGCCACTGTCTGTTTCTTGCTCCTCCATGATACCAGATTATCTCCAATGAAGATGCAATAACTAGTAGTAGAACGTCTGTTTGATAGAGATCCTACCTAATCTATATCTATATTTCCTTATACTAAAGTGTATCCATTATTCTGAAATACGAAGCCCCTTCCAAGTGCATCCTTCAAATATCTCAGCATTCGAATAACAGTATCCTAGTGAATAGTACGAGATGATTCCAGAAACTGACTAATCATACTCATAGGAAATGAAATATTTGATCTCGTTACTATCAACTAGCTCAACTTTCCAATCAATCTTCTCTAATTGCTAGGATTCTTTAATAAGTCACCCTAATTTGCAAGAAGCTTCGTATCTGGATTCATTGGAGTGTCCACACGTTTAAGGCCCAGATACCTATCTGAGACAACATGTTTAGAACATACTTCCATTATGAGAGAGCTATCCTCTTTCGTGATCGGGCTACCTAAATACCCATGAAATACTTTAATGGTCTCAAGTTTTTGGCGTTGCACTTACTCTGAATAAATGACTTCAAATTATATATACCCTATGTATCATCTCTTGTGACGTCAGGAGCCATATTCTTCCATATGTGGAGTGACGATGGAAGATCGAATCATCCACACCACATCGAGTCAAGCCAAATTCAATAGTCACTGCATTGCATATACCAAGCCATGCACTGGAAAACTGTTTCAGACCATACAGACATTTCTTAGGTCTACACACTAACCCACACATCCACTAAGCAACAAACTTATACAAACTTCCTCCAAATTAATGTGCAAAAAATGAATTCTTCACATCAAGTTTTATTTGATTAATAAAAAATTTATTAAAGTAAAAGCATTAAGGAAATGTTGAACCAATATAGTAAAAGCAAACCTCTCCCCACTATCATTCGCTCATGTTTTCTACAAAATTAAAAAACAAATTTAAGTATGGATCTAAGCCCCCCCCCCGGGTGGGGTTTCTACCCAACTATAGAAAGAGACAAAAAGTAAACCCTTCACTTTATATAAAGGTAATTTCGTATCTTGGAATATCTATTTCTCTCTCCACAATAACCAAAAATGCAGAACTGAGCAAGCTTCCAAGCCTTCCTCATCTTGTTAAGGGAACGGTCAAGGTGTATCTTAAATGTGTAAACCTAGCGAAAACCTACCACTGACTTTCAATGAGAACGATAAACAAAGTACCAAATAGTATTGGCTTGAAGTGCGAATATCTCATTCTCCATTGCAGTACGGCATCTAAAGTGGGACAAATCTTCATGCATAAAGTTAGGGATTGAAACAGAGTATAACAAGAAGGGAAGACTCAATAAGAGAAAACATAAACTGAGACTTATAAAAGAATGGAATGGACTAAAAGAATGTGACATCAACACAGACAAACCGCGTATTAAGATAGGAATTAAAGCATTTATATTCCTTTTATAAACATGAATACCTTAGGAAAACATATTTATAGGTTTGTGGAGCCAATTTATCAACCCTATTATCAAGATAGTGAACAAAAGTCACACATCCAAATATGAGGGATGAGACATGAAACATGGATTGTTTAGGAAACAAGATGGAATGGAGTGACTGACTGTGTGAAATAGATGAAGACATCCTATTAGTCAAATAGCATCTAATGAGGACACCGTCACCCCAGTAGGCTCATAGGACATTCATTTGAAATAATAAACACTGTAATTTCCCAATAAAGTGGAAGCTCTTTCGCTAGTAACCCCATTTTGTTATAGAGTGTGAGAGCAAGAATATTAATGAAACATTAAAGAGGACATAAGTCAATCAAAGGTTTTGAAAAATACTCTTTGGCATTGCAATTATGAAAAGTGTTAATAAGCCTACCAAACTAAGTTTGAATTTCAACCAAAAAAATTTAAAAGATAGAATAGTTTCAAACAAACTTTCATTAAATAAAATCACGTTGTTTGGCAAAAATCATCCACAAACGTAACAAAGTACTAAAAACCCAATTTTAGGACTATACGACTCACACCCAAACATCTGAATGAATCAAATCGAAAGGACGGGCAACCCTATTATTGAATCTAGGAAAGGAGGAATCACAATGATAATTTCTTAATTAACACGACTCACAATTCAATGATTGTAACTTATTCAAACTAGGGACAATAGTATTCAATCTAGCAAGAGAAATGAATCAAATCGAAAGGACGGGCAACCCTATTATTGAATCTAGGAAAGGAGGAATCACAATGATAATTTCTTAATTAACACGACTCACAATTCAATGATTGTAACTTATTCAAACTAGGGACAATAGTATTCAATCTAGCAAGAGACAAATGATCAAGGTGTCAATGATTTTCTACTAGAGAGGCAATTGTTCAAATAAGCTCCAGAGGTTTGCATAAATGGGGCATCAAGGTAGTAAACTCCTTTAGCTTCATGCCCTCCATCAATCCTCTTCTTTGTCTTCATGTCTTGAATAATGAAAGAATTACTGATAGTTGTGCTAAATATTGTCCCACATTGGTCCATAATAAAAGTCACTCTTACATAAGAGATTGACGTTCCTCACCTTAACACCTAATTTTTGAGTTTAAGACCCCTACTCTTATATGTTGTTGAGCTTAGTTACATGATATCAAAATGGGTTTTTAAATTGGGCATCACCATTGTCCACGTTGAGTTCTCACATTGGCCCATGATAAAGTCACTCCCCCCATATCAGAGATAGACGTCTCTCACCTTAACACCTAGATTTTGAGATTGAGGACCCGACTCTTATATGTTTTTGGCTTAATTACAACATGAAATTATATAGAAGTATTGGAACATAAAAGACAGCGGATAAAGGAAAAGGAGGAAAATGATGAGCTATACCAATTTCACCTACTTACTAGAACCATTAGTTGTAGTAAAAGAAGAGATAGTAGAAGAATTTTAAATGTGAGAAAATAGTTTGGGTGCTCTAGACACATAGCCTAATGCACCAGAATCTAAAATCTAAGGCATGGGAGGATAAGTAGTTGGGCAAACAATTGAGTTATTTTAATGTGTAAGAGATGCCTGATAAACTGTTTGATAATATAAGAACTTAAAATACTCCTTGCCAATATAGTCACTATTGTAGATTGTCAAAAAACAAAAGTTGAATGGAATTGTTTGATACCTTTGGGGTTGTTTAAGCATGTATTTATATACACTGAGCAAGGTACAATAGAGAAAACAAAAGTCAATAAGCTATACTAGGACAGGATTCTATTCTCTATTTTTATTATGTTCTCATAATCTTCTCTAATGCTCCTCCTCAAGCTGAAGTGTATACATCATACATTCCAAATTTGTTATAAATATATCTAACTCAAAATCCTCTTAAGGCTTTAGTGAACAAGTCAGCAAGTTGGTACTCAAGACTTAACATGACCAGTTTTAACGATTTCCTGTAAAGCATTTTCTCTGACAAAGTGGCTAGTATGGGGTGAATCTAGTAACCGACTGATCACGCTCATAAGGAGTGAAATGTCTACTCTAGTCACTGTCAGGTAGTTTAACTTCCTAACCAATCTTTTGTACTTATTAGGATTCTCTAATTGATCACCTTAATCTGCAACAAGCTTCGTATTAGGGTTCATTGTCCATAGGTTTCGAACCCAACATATCAATCTCAGATAGCAGATTAAGAACATATTTTCTTTGTGAGAGACAAAAAGATATTTTCTCTATGAACGAGCAATACATTTGCGAGATCAGGCTACCTCAATCTCCAAAAAATACCTAAAGTGATCCCAAATTTTTAGTACTGAACTTACTTTGAAGGAATGACTTCAAATCAATGATGCCCTATGTATCATTACCTATAATAACAATGTCATCCACTTACACTGAGAGCCATATCCATCTATGAATGGTGTGACAATAAATACAGAATGGCCCGCACCACAAGTAAGGCCAAACTCCACAGTCACTGCACTGAATCTACCAAACCATACCCAAGGAGACTGCTTTAGGCTATATAGTGATTTCTCAAGCTTGCTGACTAGCCTTAAACCATAATCCTCCTGAGCAACAAAACTAAGAGCTTGCTCCATACAAACTTCTTCTGCCAAATCACTGTATAAAAAGTCATTCTTGATATCAAGTTGATGAAGAGGCTAGTCATATATAGTAGCCAAGGAAATGAGAGGCTAAAGAGAAGTATCTTAACAACAGTAGAGAATGTCTCCAAGAAATCCGAACCATAATTTGGGAGTACCATCTTGCAATCAATCGAGCTTTCAAAATCCATCTATAGTGATATTAGGTTGTACTTTAACAGTGATGACCCATCGACATCCAACAATTGGCTTACTAGGAGGAAGACATACCAAATCCCAAGTATAATTAGCTTGAAGTGCAGACATCTCACCTTTCATAGCAGTATGCCATCCAAAATGGGATAAGGCTTCACGCATAAAGTTGGGGTTCGAAATAAAATATAATTTGGAAACAAAACCATGATACGAATGTAATAAGGCATAACAAAACAAATTGAGAAATGGGATGAGATGTACCTTTACATTCACCATCTCGAATACAATTGGTGAAATCTAAATCATTTTCAGGGTTGGAGACACAGACAAGGTCAATGGAGCGTTTGAAGCTGCAGGAGGAGGCTCAACATGCAAACATCTAGTGTTTGCAAATTAGGACAAGGTAGACAACCAAAGGGGGAGGGCATGGATGAAGAAGGGGGAATTGGTGAGAGAGGACAATTATTAAGAAAGTACACAGAGTGAGAAGGAAGAATTGGTATGGAAAGATTTGCATCAAGAGATGACACAGATTGAGACACAAAGAAGAATGGAATGGACTCAAGAATGTGACACCAACACACATAAAGTGTCGACTAAGAGGGACCGTAACATCTCTATCCCTTCTACAAACGAGAGTATACCTCTAAAAAGACACCTGTGAGAATAAGGAGCCAGTTTGTCAACCCTGTTGTCAAGTTGATGAACAAAGGCAACACACCCAAAACTTTTTGGGGAGAGAGAGAAAAAAGGCTCGTTGGGAAATAGGTTGGAATGAGAGGATTGACCATATCAAACAAAAGAGGGAATTTGACTGATTAAGTAGTATGCAGTAAGGCCAATATACTCTACAAACATTCATTTGGAGCAACAATCAACGTACGGTTTCAACGAGGTGTAAATTCTTTCTTTTAGCAATACTATTTTGTTATAGAGTGATGTAAATTGAGAGAGCAGAATTATGGAATAATTGGAATTTCATTCTTATTAGAAAAATACATTTGGTGTTAACTTTATACAGAGAAAACTTAACTATAGAAAAGGAAACTAATTATTAGGCTATATCAAATCCCATGATTTATGGGATATTCCAACAAAATAGGAAACTAACTAAATTAGCCTAAATCTATGAATTCTGGCTGTTACAAATAGAGTCTCCTAAAATAGCTTAATTACCATACACGGTAAAATACAAGCTATTAATTTAAAACCATTAATTCACGTTTTCCCACACTCCCCCTCAAGCTGGTGAATAGGTATTTACCATTCTCAGCTTGGATACAAAACTTTGAAACACTGAACTACTTAGTCCCTTGGTAAGTACATTGGCAAGTTGACCGTGCGTAGACACATAAGGTGTACAGATCAATCCACTATCCAACTTTTCTTTGATGAAGTGTCTGTCAATTTCAATGTGCTTCGTTCGATCATGCTGTACGGGGTTGTGAGCTATACTGATTGCAGATTTATTATCACAATAGAGTCTATTGGGTCATCCCACTTAATCTTCAAGTCTTCTAAAACGATCTTCAACCATAGTAGTTCACACACACCCTGAGCCATCGCTCGAAATTCTATCTCTGCACTAGACCGTGCTACCACATTCCGTTTCTTACTCTTCCATGTCACGAGGTTTCCACCAAGAAAGGTGCAATATCCAAAGGTTGACCTTCTGTCAACAATTGACCCAGCATAGTCGGCATCTGTGCATGCCTCAAGTACTAACCCTCCATTCCTTTTGAACAGTATACCATTACCTGGGGTCCCTTTAAGATATTGTAACACTCGATGAGCTGCCTACAGATGAACTTCCTTCGGACTATGCATGAATTGACTAATTATACTCACTGCATATGCTATATCTGGTCGTGTGTGAGATAGATAAATAAGTCTTCCCACCAAACGTTGATACATTTCTTTATCTATTGTAGCATCCTCGTCTGCCTCTCCGAGTCTAAGATTCGGGTCTATCGGAATACTTGCTGGTTTACATGCGGTCTTGCCAGTTTCTTTGAGAAGATCTGTAACATACTTCTGTTGAGACATAAAAATGCCCTGTCTAGAGTAAGCCACCTCGATCCCAAGAAAATATTTCAACCTCCCTAACGCCTTGATCTCAAACTCCTTGGCCAAACATTGACTTAGAACCTGTTTCTCCTTATCATCGTTTCCTATTACTATTATGTCATCGACATACACCAAGAGAGCTGTGACTTCCCCTGAAGATGAGTGTTTAATGAACAACGTATGATCCCCTTGACTTTGCCTATATTCCATGGCTGTCATTACTCTTGCGAATCTTTCAAATCATGCTCGCGATGATTGCTTAAGTCCATACAAAGCTTTTTTCAATTTACATACAGTATGAGCAGCTAAATTATTATCATAACCTGGTGGGACCTCCATATGAATTTCTTCATCTAGTTCTCCATGCAAAAATGCATTCTTGACATCAAATTGCTGCAAATCCCAATTGTAATTAGCTACTAATGACAATAAGACTCTAACAGTGTTCATCTTTGCGACCGGAGCAAAAGTTTCTTGGTAATCAATCCCATAGGTTTGAGTATAACCCTTGGCAACTAATCTAGCCTTGTATCTTTCTAATGATCCATCTGCTCTGTATTTCACTGTATAAACCCATTTACACCCCACAGGTTTTTTTCGAGCTGGCAATTTTACCAACTCCCAAGTTTTGTTTTTCTCTAATGCCTCCAACTCCATATTCATAGCTTGTTTCCATTTTTCATTGGTCAAAGCCTCAGATACGGTGGTAGGGATGGCAATAATGTTTAGGTTGACAAGGAAGGCTCTATGAGACGATGAAAAATTTTTAAAAGACGGGAAGTGTGCAAGAGAGTATAGAGGTCGATTTGTGCACTCTCTAATCCCTTTCCTAATAGCAATAGGGAGGTCGTGGTCATCATTGTTCATATGAGATTCAGATTGCGATGAAGGATTAGAAATTGTTACCTCATTCTCAGAATATGGTTTGAAGTCTTGGACTTGCACAAATTCAGGGACAACTATCTTCTTCCTCGAAAACACTTTGCCTTTGCCAAATCTCACATTCTCAAGGGCAGATTTTGGATTTTCTGTCACAGGATTTGGCCTAGGGTTGGAATTTTCAAGCTGTTCAAGCTTTTCGAGCAATTCAGGTACAAGTTCAACCAAAGGATCAGAGGGACGAGATTGTTTCGACACGGGAAGTGATGGTAGATCAAGGAATGAGAAATCCCCCCATCCTTATCTTCCATTACTGAATTCTCCCCCTGAAGATAAGGAGTAGTGAAATAAGCTTCTTGTTCATGGAAAGTAACATCTATTGAGACATAAAATCTTTTTGATGGGGAATGGTAACACTTGTACCCTTTCTGAGTTGAAGAATAACCCACAAAAACACACTTTAACGCCCTTGGATCTAACTTCCCCCTATTTTGATTATGAACATGGACAAATGCCACACACCCAAATATCCTAGGAATAAGATTGTTTGTAGTGTGTAAGTTTGGATAGAATGTTGAAAGTATGTCCACTGGACTCTTGAATCCCAAGATTCTGGAAGGCAAACGATTTATGAGATGAGCAGATGTAAGAAGTGCTTCTCCCCAAAAAGATTTAGGCACATTTTTTTGAAACATGAAGGATCGGGTTGAGTTAAGAGGTGACTATTTTTTCTCTCTGTCACTCCATTTTGTTGCGGAGTATGAACACAAGATAACTCATGTATTATTTCTTCTTTTTGAAAATATGGAGTTAGGACTTGATTGAAATAGTCCTTAGCATTATCCGACCTAAATCTTTTGACATTGACCCCAAATTGAGTCTTAATCATAGAACAAAAATTTGGAAGGACAGTACTGACGTCAGATTTATGTTTGAGCAAAAAAATCCAAGTGACTCGAGTGCAATCATCAATAAATGAAACAAACTATTTAGCCCCAGTAACATTAGGAATAGGAGAAGGACCCCAAATATCACTGTGTATGAGATAAAAAAGAATGGAACTTCTTTTATTACTAACCAGAAAAGGTACACGTTTGTGTTTAGCAAGTTCACGCACTTCACAATGAAAATGTTCAACATCTAGACCTTTAAATAAAGAGGGAAACAGAATTTTAATAACCCTAAATGATGGATGTCCAAGTCGGCGATGGTGAAGCCAAACTTTTTCTTTATTGGATGAAAAAAATTCAGAGACAAAAGAATGAGATGATTTGCCCTTGGTAATGCTTGATTGACTTGGTGCATCGAGATATTACAGTCCGTCCCGTTCTCTAGCATGTCCAATCATCCTCCCTGAATCCACATCCTGAAATACACAATAACTATGATAAAAAACCACATTGCAACATAAATCTTGAGTGAGTTTTTGGATAGAAACGAGGTTCGTGGTTAACCTAGGGACGTGAAGGACATTTTTTAATATCAGTGATGGACTTATTTTGACATCTCCTATTCCTGCTACAGTGGTCAAGGAGCCATCAGCTGTGGCTATTTTTCTACTGCTTGAACATGGGGAATATGTGGAAAAAATGTTTGGGGAATGGGTCATATGGTCGGTAGCACCTGAGTCAATGACCCATGAGTTGGCAAAGGTTATATCTGAGACATTTAATCCAATAGCAAATGGAAACTTACCTGAATATGCCAATGAACCAATACCTGATGGTTTGTCAAGGTTGCCAATGAGAGATCTCACCCTCTCAACTTCTTCTTGGTTGAGATTGCCTATGTCTTGCGGTGTTGCTTCATTCTGCTGCACTGCTGTAACATAGGCTTGGCTGTTTTTCTTTGGTTGCTCTCCCTTTTGTCCCTACTCTCGGCTTGGTGGTTTTCCATGTAGTTTCCAGCACCGCTCACGAGTATGGCGTGGCTTCTTACAATAAGTGCACCATAAGTTGTCCTTGTAGTCACGGTTTTGAGTATATGGTTGACCAGATCTTCCATTGCCAAATACTAGTGCTCTTTCCATATTTTTGACTGAATTGTTGTTACTGCCAGCCACCATAGCCGAGCTGTCCGTGTTCTGTGTATCAAGCATAAGGCCTCTTCTGCTTTCCTCTCCTCGAATCAATGCCACCACCTCATTAAAACACGGAACTTCTTGTTTGCCGAGAATCTGGATTCGCACTTGGTCAAATTCTGGATTGA